>JAAAYG020088077.1:8842-28651 GCA_009936455.2 Tomocerus minor | reverse complement strand
ATGGAAGAGAGACGGACGGACGGCTCGCTAATTCCTCCGTCTCTCTCTTTCTGCCTTGCACAGAGAACGTCATTTCTCTTCCCTCTCCCTCCCTTTCACTTCACTTGACTCACTGGCTCTGCCTTAACTTTCACTGGACCTGACATGTGATTGTGTGGAGACGATGAAGGAGGGAGGCAGAGGCAGCCCTTCAATAACAACGGCACATTTAACAAAACAAAACATGATTCATTCATGCAAAGAGAAAAGATCGATTTGCGTCTGTCGGTGAAAGAGCATGCAACTCCATGCACATGATCCCTATCTCATTAAATTAGCCCGACACAACTTTTATAACGCTCAACCACAACTCACTAGCAACTCTTTCACATGATTTCAACTCTGTCTGCCGAATGCATGATTAGATTGTGTTGTGTGTGTGAGGAGCTCTTAGAGAAGCAAGAAGCAACACAAGGACACTACCATTGCATATATACTAAGCACTCCCGTATTTACAAACTTCTTTCTCGACAATAAACTCAATTGACAGAGTTTTAATAAGGAGCGTAGTCAGGCACAGCCACTAGAAGCAACCAACATATAACAAGTAGCTATATATATTGCTGGCGGATATCATTAGCATCACTTACTATTATTATGAGGGACGAGGATGGTGAACTGGTTCACTCACAATGATAAATACTACACTTATGTATTATATATGTAGGGATAGATGAACAAAGATATGCCACTCTAACTGCCTCTAATTGCATACGTTTGATTCGAGGATAGGACAATGGAACAAGTAGCAGTGTAAGTAGTGCATAGCTAAAAACATGCCACTTAGCCTTAAATTGTCCTCCACGATTTTCACTTGAAAACTCAACAAGCGGCAGCGGCTACACTCACTTCCCATTAGTGCCCTGTTTTTCCACGTTTTACGTAGCTGGAGCACTTCTGTGGAATTACTCGCTCTCGCTCTCCAACCCATGCACGCATCTAACTCTTTCAATGGCAGAAAATTCCATGCCAAAAAGATGTCAAGTAAAAGGAGAACGTCTCTCTAGCCCCATTCCTCTATTTCTCTTTCATTTCGTACACGTCAGCTACGTCAACTTAATGGCAATCTAATAGTTGGCAATAGTAATAATCTCACTTGATTTCCCCAGATTTCCTCTTAAACTCAAACACTTTCTTTTAATCCAATTCCAGTGCATGCGAAATGGCCTCTCCTCTCTCATAATTATATGCTGCACATTTTGTAACACGAGAAAGGATGCCCGTCTACCCGCTTTCTCCCTCTCTTCTAATTTCAAGTGCTCTACATAAATATTGACTTCATAATTCTACAGGAAGACTCTAATCGGCCCACAAACAAACCACGTTGCTTTTACATTTTAAATAACCACACTCATACTCTCACTAATTCCATTTAAATTCACATACATTACATTTTTAGTGGATGATCGTAACACGGGCAAAATCAACCTATACATTCCCTGAATTACAAATGGCGTCAATACTTTATTTCCCTAACAGTACCTATACCTACCTACTACAAAAGTTAACTTTTCCTCTGCTACAGCTAAAACTTGCATTGGAATATTTCCCATAAGTAGATCAATAAAAAGCCACAGGAAAATTAATTAATTCCTAAATAAGAAAAAGTTGTTTTCCCCTGTCCCTCAGCTATATTTTCCAAATGCCCAATTCCAATTCCATTAAAAGAGGTAAACATCAATTAGAAAAGTCTAAAATTTAATTTCCCACTGCCAGTCACATCAACTTTGTTTATCGCTATCAGCACTAGGAAAATCCTGTAATTTCCATCGCAGGGAATTTTAATTCAGCTCCCTACCAATCGCAAACATATTTATGAAAGCAGGGAGTGAAAGTCTATGTTAATAATGCATTGTGAAAATTAGCCTTAAGCTGATCAGCGTGTTTTGACAGACACAAAACCTGACGGGAGTTAAGGAACAAACCTTGAGCAATATCAATACACTCTACTTTCTCCACCTGATGTGTTTTCGCAAAACAATATGAGGTTCATGAATATTTGAAGCTATTGTAAAATTATCTATATGAAATATGAAGAAGAATAATTTTTCATCTGCGGAGAGATAGTAAGTAGCGAGAGGGGTATTGAAGCATCTGTTTAATCTAAAGTTTGACTAATAAAGAGTTGGGCCACTCTCTAGTTGAAACACAAGTGTAACTTTGAACAATTAGGCTCTATAAATATAGTTTTCTCTACTTTCTATCTGCAGTCAAATAAAAAGTGACAGACATGAGTCAGGATTGTAGCGCAGAGCCAAGACGGAGTTGGAAACTAGTGCAGAATATCTTGAGATAGTTGAGAGTAAGTTTATAGGGCGCCTGCCGTGTGCTCTACTCTATGGCTGATGTGATGGGATGAGGTCTGGTCTGGTCAGACTGGCTATGGGAATAAGGATACTAATAGCATTAGAGCTCGGATCATAGTTGAGGCAGGAGAGTGGCGTAAGGAAGGGCGACTGCAGCCCAGCTCCCTAGTCAATAGTAGTTAGGACTCAAGTTGACTTTCACTCTGCCGACTCTTCAACTTGTTCCTTCGTCTTGTTGGCGGAGGAGCTCTAACTCTCTCTCTCTCTCTCTGTCTGTCTGTCTACCTGCCCGAGAGTCGACTGGAGCACACCATGATCGGATTTCTGGAGGAGGAAGGAAAGAAAGAGCCGCAGCCAGCACACTCACCTAATGTACAAGACACGTCAAGTCATCTGCTGGAGCGAGCTCCCTACTTTATATATCTCCCTCCATCTCCACTCACAGATATACTTAAATATTATTAGAGTAGGACGATATAAGTGAGACATCCGCCTAGGATTCATCTGCGACTGGAGCACCATGAGGCCCCCACTTATTTACAACTGCTTTAGTCATCTTTCCATTGCATCTGTGAAATGACAACGACTACCTTCTTTCTCTTTTTCTCCCAGTCATTGCCCAATGGAATTAGCGACACCATTGTCTCACGCCCGTCCTACTGTGACTCTGTTAAGTAACTCTCACCAGTCACCACTCCATAATGGATTTGTTTGACAAAAATTTAATGGCTCCTGCATTACGCCCCACATACTTAGAAAATGTCAAGGAGCTCGCTAAGGAAAGTTAAGTTGAGCCCTAAGTAGTGCCACATAAATAGCTATCATGTTTAATAGTTAGGGATCCTATTTAGAAAGTTCTGGAAAAGAGCTCCGTTCAATTGTAGACAGTCTAAATACTTTTTCATTTGACGGAAGGAAAAAAGTTGTTAGTTATAACTACGACAGTTCTTTAGGTTCTTACTTATTGATGTAAGTTTACTATTATCAAAAACTGCAGGAGAAAACAGGCAAGCCATTGCAACGCTCACCTCTTTCTCTCGCTTCCTTTCACTCGTTATAATGCACTAGCCACCATGTAAAATAGAACAGAATAGTTTTCATTTCCAATTCACCATCAGCCAAACTACAGCACACTTTTCTCCTTACTATTTACAACTTGTAGGCTTCCTCCTATATAGTTTTCACAAATAATATTCAGGAATAATGCATAGAAAACTATATTCACCCACCATTATCTTTTACCTATAGCAATAAACTAATATCCAACATTCAACCCACCACCACATCCACTTCTGTGTGCAACAGCTAGGTAATGCAAACATGCTAGTAGCTATGACTCAAGTCTAAAGAGAGTAACTAAAGAGAATATAATGCTGGCTGAATGTATTATTAGTGGACTAGGTTGCCCAAACTCAAATTGCACGGCAATCTATGCTAAAATAAAATTTTATTAGCTGCATAGTAGGAGGCAATGTTGACTTTGGCTAACCTCAACTCAAACAAAAAGAGGGACAACACGATTGAGAAAGCATTGTCAAGTTAATTTCTAAATGGACTGGGCTCAACCTAGTGGCGGGCAACCACAATATAATTTTCGATAGAAGCAGACGGAAAAGTGCAACATGGATCTATAGCATGACAAATCAAATCAACCAAATCCAGCAACCTATAATTGCACACTAACTAGCTCAATGGCTATTAAGAGAAAGCTGAAGGTAGACGTAGAGATGCAGGTAACATGATATTATTATTCCCAGCTACGTCGTTTGTAGACTGTGACTCGCTCGGAATGATGATTCCTGGGTGTGTGTTTTGTTAGAAAATAATGTAAGCTTCGTGCGTCTTACTTGCTGTTATTGCAAGGGAAAACTATTGCCTGTCAAATATGCTCATATAAAGTAGCTTAGTTACGTAAGATGTGCAAAAGCTCAGTGTGTGTGTGTGTGTGTGCACGTAATTAATTATATGAAAATAAGTAATAGATTCTGTGCTAGTAAGTAAGTAAGGATAGGATGGCTGTGCTGTGGTTGCATTTGTAATGTTAGACAACAATATTAGTTAATGGGACGTATAGGGAGTTGGGGAGTTGCCGATAATATAATACGAGACCTTAATGAAAGGTGGACTACATTCCTCGTACATGTGAAATCAGGAGCAGAGAAGTTAATTAATTGATAATGAATCGTTTAAATCAGTGCGACGAAGGATGCCCTATCTTTTTATTCACTTCATTAGTTTCAGGAAGATTGAGTGTGTTGGAGTATCAGTGTCAGACTTAATTTCGTCTGTCGATGTGTCAGCAATTAACAGGGCCAGAACGTGTAAATGTAAGCCATCGTCTGTTCGCAGTCCAATCCCGTCAGCTAACAAGGGAACCTTTTTCCCTGCCCGTCTAAACAAATCCAACAGCTAAAAGAGCATCCTGCCTTGTCTGTAACTACTGGGGGTGGGGAATTGGTGGAGAGAGGAAGATGAGATCACAGCAGCCTCGAAATCCGTCGAGTTAGTCGAGGAGGCAGCAGAGCATTATTTATATGGCTTAGCTACCTTGGCTCCATGGCCTTCTTACGTGGATGGAACACGAAGAGTGCTTAAGTAATATAATAGTGTGGGACTACTTGAAGCGTGCAGATGGGAAAGAACCATTCGGCTAAAGTAATTAGTGAGAAAAAGGAAGGCTTCTGCTCTGGACTCCTTGTTTGTTTAGTCAGGCTAAATTGACGCGATAAGTTAGTTAGTTGGAAAGTCATGGAAAACCCTGACTGAGATGAAATTCCAGAGAAAATACTTACTAAGGTTCTGGCATTTGATGGTACTGGCATCAAATGGAATTAAAAGGTAATCACAAGCTTCCCGAAGCTCTTGAACACTGACTGTAGGAGGACAACGAATCAATCCACTACGATAATATTCGAGAATGGCACGAAATACTGTGGCGGACAATCCGTCGGCCACGATGTACTCCCCTCGCTCGTTCGGATGAACAAACTCAATGCCTGAGCTAAACATTCTGAAAAAAATAGCACAAAAGAAAGCAATTTAGACTCATATCAAACATTAGTAATAAATTTCTTAGGAAATTGGGATATTATTAGATTCGCTATTCCACCAATTCACCTCATCAACAAACTCATTTCCATCAATATCGCATTTAAATTTTTAATACAGAAGTTTAAAAGGCAAAAGTATGCATTAAGTGCAAGTAGGCATCCATTTAAATTAAACTAGTCAGTCTAAAAAGTCATCACTAAAACTAGTCTACGTATAACTATGTACGTACTTTGCAAAATAGAATATTTACTTCATTAAAATGGGTTGCTACTAAATTCCCATAGTATTATTGCCCTGGAGACACAATCTAAAGTAATTTCTGCTTTCATATACACAATTACGTATAAATGTTAACTCGGGGATTTAAAATTTTTCTAATCAAAAACGGAATTTCCTTATTGAAACGTCAATAATAATTGGAATAATTTATTTCTGATGACGTGTGCAGGGTATCATTGATGCGTGGACTCGAAAATGATCCACATTGGATTTGAGTTGGAGATGTGTTGGTGCTGTAACTCTAAATGTGCATGTATGCATTGATATCTTTGAGATATTCTGGCAGGAGAACTGTTGTCATTAGTGGAAGTAATAACATGAGGCATTGATGCAGACAGACAGTTATGCATAGCTCTGCGGGCATTATCTCCGTCCTGACGGTAGTTAAAAGTGGTGGCGTTAGCAATTTGCTTTCAATGACTGTGTATCTAGTGCTGTGAGTGTTTGATGGGAATTAGAGTGAATGGCATTAGGGCGGTTAGCTAAGTATCGTGTGTGTGCAGGAGGTTATTGGTTTTGTATGTTCTTACCTTCCGAGCATTGTATTAGGATACTGTGTGAAAATGGAGGGATCGACGACGAATCGTGTGTTATCAACAACTAGAGTGATGCGATCCTCCATGAATGAGCTGGACATGGTTCCAGTGGGTAAAGCCGTCCCTCCAATAGCCCCTTCATTCCGTCCAGAATCGTGACTAAGACTATGAGCTTTGGACATGGAGTGGGACACGCCACTTCGACTTCTGTCCATTCTTAAACAAACACAATAAGAAAACATTGTTAAATTAGTAATGAGTGAGGGGAGGTGGAAGGGTGGAGGATGTAATGGGAGCAGAAGATTACAAGAACGTGATGATAGCCAAATGATCAAAAATTCAATTTTTCAAAGTGAGGGAATGTGGGCTCCTTTGCTTATTTATGAGATTACAATTACAATTTTCTCTCGACTCAGTGATTCATTCCTTCCCTTCCCTCTCTTCCTGATTTCAACGCCTCTGTACACACTCCGCCACTTTTTCCACTCTCCGACCAGAAGAGGAAGTAGCAAGAGTGGGCAAAAGCAATTGCCGTGCAGTGCAAGCGCTCCTGACTCAAGTGTCTCTGTGGCCCAGGCCACGAGTTGGCAAGACACAGTCGCTACGGCACACAATATTTTATTAGAGCTTTATAGCTCGTCCACGGCTCCATTACTACACACCACTCTGCATACACATGTAAACACGGGAGGGAGAGTGAGTGAGTGAGTGAGTAGGAGAGCTATGATATGATGTATGTAGGCATACGAGGACACCAAACACGAGTACACACTTCTTAAATACTTCGCTGATCTTCATGTGTGCCTAATGTTCACTGTGCACATAAAAAGAAATCTGAGGCTCAATGCTACTGAATGGATTCCATGGAGAAAAAGAAGAAGAAGAGAGAGGAGAGTGAGAGATGTGGCTAACTGATAGATGCATGCACATCAGAATGAACCTGAGCTTTAGTCTCTACGTTTCCAAGCTCCGAGGGGACATGCAGAATCTAATAAAATAAAAAGCTATAACCAAGGAAAGACAGTTACTTCTTAATAAATGTTAGAACTTAATTAAAAGGAGAATTTTACGAGAGACAACGGGGGAAGGCAATAATCTCATGTAATGTCATAATTCCTTCCTTTAACGAGCGCTCCACTAATTTCCGACTCGAAAGAAAGGAACACTAACTTATTATGGATAGTTTAGCATTGGAATCGCAGGGGCATCAGCAAATAAAAGGTTAGTACAGACGGCACGACCCAAACATGCACATTATAACCCTAACCACCTCAACTTAAATCAAATAACGAGAATTTCCTTGATTTTTGCCACAGAGATTAGTACTGATGCAGAAAGCATTAACTCACAAGACATCCTACAGCTGCTTAGCTACACACAGTAAAAGATTCAGAAAAATATTATGATGCCATGTAGAAGACCCACCATTATGCATTTATGGCGGGGAATGGCTATTACTTGCTAACTTAAATTATTAATGTTTTCTCTTGTTCTAAACTTTAGTCCCTCTTTAATCTACTTATCCTTTTCACTAGGTACTCTCAATCTATATGCACATACACAATAGGGCGATACTCGGGCCCGGCCAACGAAAACCTTCCACATTTCACGGAAACCAATCCTATTTCATGTCCGTGCACAATCCACTCAATAAATCCACTTTCTCTACAACTGCTCTTCAGAGTCCTATGTCTCAAGTATCAAGGTAAACACAAAATGTAAGCCATTCCTTCGCATTTTATGTTTTATCATTTTAGTACGTCATTAAACATAGCTTACTAATACCTTTCAGCCTTTATATCGCTCTACACAGCACTAGAATAACGTTTCTATTAATATTTCCCTTCCAAGGGAATAAATAACGTAACTCTGTTGAAATTCCTCAAGCCAGCAACTCCCACACAGAATACACACTTGATTTTCATGAAAAAGATTTATGTACAGATATCTTTGTTTTTATGTATGTAGCTTCAATTCATTCCCCCACTCGTCACAAAAATTTACCTCATTTCCTTGTATTCGTAATTTTCTCACGTTCCTCTATACGAATCTCAGGTACCGAAACATAGCTACACTAGATACGCAAAAATTCCCAATCCCTATTTATGAGTAAGCGATGTGAACAAGGCGGTGAGAGCTATCTCCAATGGGAACTGGCAATCAACATTACATTCCACATGTGCTTCAATTTCTCAATTTTCCTTGTTTGATTTACTGGTAATTATTCAATAATTCATATGCTACCATCTACCATTAAAGTTCCTAACAATCAATATTTATTAAACATTTCCTCATCAATGATATACATACATATATATTGTGCAGATATATAATTGTATATATTTATTGTCCATTTATTAAACTACTAGGCAGTTTCTCCTCATTGTCTACTAACAATACAGGAGCATGCAGTACAATAAATTGTATTCGAAATGTCTGTGAAATTGAGTTGTAGTAATTAGTTGGAAAAAGGTCTTAAACTGACGAGTAGATAGCAATGAACGATGCTCATAAAACAAAATTAGTCAGAATGCACTACTCGAACTATTTATTCAACTTATATAAGGATATGTAAGAGTACTAAAATTCAGGAGGACGAATTTGTAAAATACAAAGACCAGAAATGCTTTGTGATGAATGAACAATGATTTCATTTGAGTACAATAATAAGGTAATTTAGTATTTGCTACACGAATAGCAAATATATCACTGCATGAAGTAATGGTCCACTAAAAGATCTAATTTGTCTCTACAGCTTCTATATATCTATACATGCAACCTAAATTCATATTCAGGGCCAACTGACTCATACTCAAGACCAAGTTATTACACATATCTATGATTATATTGTTATTATGATTAACTCCATGTAGAAAACGGAGCAGTTTTATTGTATTACTTCTGAATTTATGAAACACAAAAGATGGAAATTAAGTTTACAGACCATATTTTAATTCAAGGCATTGAACATAAAAGGTAGCCAGCAGAGCATTCCAATTTCGAGTTGGAATTTAGTGCACATTCTGTTTTTTTGAAAGTGCCAAGCAGTGAACATTCAACAAAAATTAACTAAATTTTAATATACCTGAAGAAGACAAGGAAACAAGTCACTCAACATTACAAAACAAATCAGTCGACTCATTCATTCTCATTGAAATTCCAATCATGATTTTTTCTTTTTCAATTCCAATACTGTTGAAAGAGTTTTTATGACTACATATATGTACGTTCACTGTACACATACAGTTGCAGTTGAGTTTAAACAAGTACAAACAAAGTTTCAGTGTGTATACATAACTGAATTCCATAATTTGTCCTAATGACCTTGAATAAATCCAACCAATGTTAAGAATTAGGAACTACGAAGGCTTTAAAAAATTAAATGTTGTATGCATTGAGTTATTGCTGAACAGCCCGAATAGATTTACTATTCCATATTTATTAGCCATGAAGTTTAGCAATAACCTCAGTAAATTGTCGATTTTTATTATGAGACAAACCACATGCTCCCTTCAGGAAAATATTCTAACGTCAACATCATCGCAAACGAATTTATTTATAAACTGACAATGTAATTATTTTTATTTGCAAGTCAGCAATTTTTTTATCAAAATTATCTCTATCGAATAGTAGAATAAAGAAATTATAAAATCATTACCCTATTTTCAGCTATTCCATAGCTAATCATTTAAAACAATTAATTCTAAGATTAATTTTAAAGCCAGCAAATATTTGATTTATATTGTGAAGTATTAGTCAGTGAAAATAGTAAAATCAAAAACACAATGTTGAGTTTTGCATAAGGTATAAATGTTGAAAAAATAATTTTTTTTTATTGAATGTTGATGTTTCTTATTGTTAGAAAAAGGAGAAGGAGCCGGCAGCTTTAGCCTAGTAATTGGTAGCCAAGTTTACTGAGAGATAAACGAGTGTGTTTTGCAATAATAGCTGAAATGGAGTAGGATAAAGTCAGTTTTGCATCCCATCCCATCATAATCATGAGAAGCATGCTTCACTTTCACTACATAAGTCATGCATAAAAAAGAAAAGTCACAGGAAAACGTGAGATATAATGTGCAGCGTGTGCATAGAATGTCCCGACGAAGTATATTTGTATTGATGCATAGGATGAGTGTGTTCTCACATGATCCCGATCCCTATGCTGTGTACGTTGTGATGTGAGTAGGACATAAAAAGCATTTTCGTGGGACAAACAACTACCTTTCTAGAATTTATTGTGGAAATGCCTAAGTGTAACAATATGTGCATAGTGAATGAATGAATTTGTACTCATCGCCACTCTGTATCACGCAGTTTCATTTGATGTTAAATAAAATCCGAATGACGGAGCCGGAGCAGAGCAAGGAATATGTTCGCAAGGAAATCCCGGCTTTTGTTTTTTGCATGGCATAACATTTGCCTAGCAGGCATTTTTGGCTTTTCGTGTTTCTTGAGCACGGCAAAGGCTTTACATAGCTTGAGCACGGCAAAAAACAACGAGATGCTGCTATCTTAACTAAATGGTGAGTCTGATCCGAATCCCTTCCCAGTCCTCCTCTGAGTTTTGCGACACTGATCTGTTCACTAAGCCTCTGCTTACAAGTTCTAGCATTATGATCGTATGCCAATAGTGCAGTAGTTACTATGAAATACTTTCCGTTTTTTTTCCATGGAATCATAGACCAAAATAAACACACATAGTCAAATGCCGTTGTAGGATCGCAGGATAAAATTACTCTGACATAAAACTGGAGGGGAAATCTAGTAAATGGCCCTCTTTTCACAATAATGGAAAGTATCTTGTTGTTCAAACACAATTAAAACTAACCACCCACTTAGAAAATGAGCCAAGCCTTGCAACAATCTTATCCACAGGGGTTGTTATGACTTGCTCTAAGAATTTCCCAGTAATTTACATAACCCTTCAAAATACTAATGACAGACATTAGCTTCAAAGTTGCCACATTTCCATTTCATCAACTGTATTAGTATTTACCATAATTTCAGTTATACAACTCACCAATTCATTATTTTCCATCTCGGAAATTTCTCTTCATGATTAAAACTCAATAAAATATACACCATTATTTTTAATACAGCAATTTCTTTCGTAAAATAAAATTGTTATATAACTTTTTGGTTAATGGCGAGGCTGCGTCAACAAATTCCTGAAACATCGTCTGTTTCATGTGCACAAAAGCACAGTCACTATCTAGATGCTATGCTACGAGATTAATGAGAATTCCACATCAGAATCCTCTGTTTTACTCCCTGTAGTATACTTTCTAGAAATATTGCCTAATATAACACGCAAAATAATTTTCTGAATGGCTTGGAATGCAAACTATCCCAGTACAACAATGAAGTTTTGCACTCTATATCTATTTGAGTATAATAGAGTCATTCAATATAATTATTTACATAACTTATGGCTTTTTCAGTCGCTTCTAACTACTAAACTGGGTGCTGTGCTAGTGAAGTCTGAATGTAGTCGGAAAACACACGGAAAACCACACATAAAAAATGCAAGTTGGCATTCGCCGTAAAAAAGAGAAGTCAGAAGAGAGAGAGAGAGATAGGAATGTATATGTATGTATGTGCAAATATAGGAGATAAGTAGAAGGTATGGCGCAAGGCCTAATAATCTGCGAATGTAATGCAACTGCTTATATCTTAGCTTCCTGTTTCATCTTTTTTTCCAGTTAAGACTGAAACTCAATTGAGTGTCTCTTTCTTTATTTGTATTCAAAATAGGAAGGTAAAAAGGAATGAGTTTTGCCTTTGGAATACTTACATAGTAATCAACTTCATCTCCAATTCCCAAAACCAATTCTTTACTCTCTGTTGCTTACTTTAGTGCATTTGTCCTACACAGAGAACAAATAACGAAATACATGAAAACCGAAGGGATCATGCATAAATCCCGTCATTGAAGCTAAAAAATTTGCATAGTATAGAAAAATAGTTTTGAAAGGGACGGGTGGGCATGGGCTGTAGGAAAAAAATTCCATAATTTCTGAAGACGCCTTTAATAGGACAAAGATCATTGGAAAAAAGAGGCTGGGCACATTGCCCTTGCAATTCCTGTGTGATATTGTGGTGGGGAGGGAAGAAGAGATGTTAGAGCAGTAGTAGAAAGAAAGTGTATTATTATTCTAGAGTCTGGAGTTAGTTACTTATGGTGTCTACATATAAATCTATAGTATTATGCTAGTATATGAATAGGGAATTGAATTGATTTTACCTGGCATGCTTTGTGTACATAATGAACATCGTATTGTCTCTATATATAGAGGATCTACCTTTTTATGAGTTGGAAAGGAACTCCTGATTTGATACGATTTTTTCATTACCTACACGGAATACTAATAAAAATGAGAAAATACAGAGGGAACTGATCGAATATTTGATAAAACCATTCTGGCTTGGCTTTTACGAGATTTGGCTGGAAAATCCTAAGAGGAGTTCGCAGGACGTCAACCAAACGCGGAGCAAATCATTTTGAAAGCTAAACTGGATTTCCTGAACGACGGAGCTCCCTGCCTCCCGACTCCAGTCCACAGCAGAGAGGACTAGAAAGGGAGGAAGAGAAGAGTAAGTAAAACAAACGCACGTAACGCTCACATAATATTCTCTTCGGCAGAATAAAGACACATCTCTAATGCTCTGCTCTCTCCACGACACGACGGATGGGATCTGAGCTTAGCCTCCTGCTCCTCTCTGTCAAATTTTCTCAACTCCTTTTCCCAACTAGCGACACTAGAACTTTACAAGTACAAGAAGAGCGGAGGATTTGGTGGTTGGGTTGGAGTTGAGCTCTTGGGCCCCTCCATTCAACAGAAACACGCTCGTTGGAATTCGGCTGCCAGAGCCGCTTTATGGTTACTACGTTTTTTCAGAGATAAACTGTTCCGAACGAGCCGGAACAAAGTGTGTTGAGCAATAAATGTTGTTGTAGCCGGGGCAGTTATACGCTGCACATACAGAGATCCATGCTCTTCTATTGCCATTGCCAAGCCTTGCCACTCATACGGAGCAGATACTCTGACTATACAATTCCGCTGTCACGTGCCCCGTCCCCACTCCTCAGACTCACTTCCACTTTCCATCCCATCCCATCAACCTGAAGGTGAAATTGCTCACTTTTTATATCCTAGCGACTCACACCAGACTTTTCAAAATTTATCTTTTGTGAAATACATTTACAGGGCTAAGCAAGACTTTTATGATCTTGGACTAGACGGGAAGAAAACAGAATCTTCCTCCGACTTGACATCACACTCTCAGATCAGATCAGATCAGAGAGAGAGAGAGAGAGAGCGGGACGAGCGACAGAGAGAGAGAGAGACTCACCCACTGCCTGACTCTCTGTCCCACAGCTGAGTCAACTAACTAGTTCGTTCGACTAAAGGAGAGACACATCCTCCCGACAGTCACTTCCTACACACACTGCACTGCATGACTACTCGCCACTACCACCAGCAGCCACCACACACACCACCACTGCATTGCACATTGCACACTGCAAAATAACTGATGCTCCCCACTGGCGACCCTGGACGCCACTACTCCTTCACACGCTAACAACCTTAATATATACACTTCTGACAGCATGTCACCACGCCGATCCTACTCCAACCCTTCTCCTCTACACACAGAGTTGGGAGAGATGGCCCTTTTTACACGCCCCACAGAATAAATATTGCCTGCCTTTCTCAATTGACACGATTTCTTAGCACCAGCAATTCTAAAGGCTTTCAAAGACTCTTTTTTAATTGAGTTGTTACCTTTCCTGAGATATTCATGGCATTGCAATCCCAACTGTGAAGTGAACTAGAAGAAATATAGCACTTTTTGCCATTTAATATTGATTTGTGATCAATTTAGATAATTCGCACCTTTTTTCCGAAATGACCTATTATCCTGTTAAGTAAGTTTTCTTGAGTTTTGCTGGAAATAATCGTATTTATATAAAAGTATGCAGAACTTTCGGCACTTATCGACTAACGTCATTCGATGGGGGCTATTTCCTAGGCTGTCACGATATTTCGATATTTACAGGTTTCTCTAAGGCTTCTGGATAGCGTTTAGTAGAAACGGTTAGGACATACATTCCGTCTGCCTGCCTAAATCCCTATGCACTACTCAACCGAATCAAACCGAGTAGCGAGTGTGACATTGTGAGAAAGAAAACGACAGCTCATACTTTGTGGCACATACTCATACACCTACACAGTAACATTATCGAGCACTGTGGTAGTGAACTTTGAGAAAACATGCAATGCACCTACACAAGAACATAAAAGCTTCTAATACTTACAACGACTACTTGTCAAAAGGGCTTGAATGGAAAGCAACGGGGAGAACTCTGCTCTATGCAGCCCTGTGATTTTAAAGGACACCCAATTGCAATTTCTGAACAGAAACAGAACATAAATCCCTGCTGACAGAAATAGAGTTGCCGGCAATCAAACATCTCGCCTGTTTGTTTTACGAATCATAGGTACACATGCTCATAGTTAACGGCACAATAAAATTCTCTTTAAAAAAAAACACAAATTAATAGCTTTGGAAATGATCTGTAAATATCTATGGCGTAAAATATATTAGAGCCTTTGTTTATTATTCTCTCCCTCAAATCGAAAACAGTAAACAAGGAGCACAAGCACATCCAAAGGAACTTCAAGTCCAATTTAATAATAATGATTCTGACATGGCTCTGAACCATGTGTTTAGCAAGCAACGGGTAGATTGAAATGAGGAAGATGAGATTCCTTCAAAACAAATCTAGCCGTGAGATAAACAGAATCTACGCAAATTTTCCATGATGATTTGACTGTTGACTTGACAAAGTCAATTGCACATTGCACCGGGGGAGATATATTATAAGCTTAAGCCTAGTACGTACATATTGCGTACGAGAATATTGTTATAAGCTATATATAAGCCATATAGATAGTTACAAGTACTGACAGTCTATATAGACTGTGGAATAGTTTAGTAAGTTTGTATCTAATAATAGTTAGCGTTAAAGTAATAGAAGAGGAATTGTGTTAACTACCGTCGCATTGAGCTTCCGTCAAAGTTGAGTCACTGCCAATGCTGTCCAGATTTATTTTATTTCATCGACTGAGTTAAGTAGTATTAGAAGAGAGTCAGCGTAAATGCTTCAATAACTGATATCATTTTTTTCTTCGAAGTGGAAAAAATGGACTTAATTTAGACTGAGATGGGTTTAGGAAAAGAATGTAGTAAAAGTTAGTTGGTGAGTGAGTACTGGGAGTTTCGTTGATAGGAAAAGGAGAGGCTTTGTATTTGTAACGTGAGTGAGTGAATGGGGATTCTGCTGGGTTTCTCCTTTTTGCGAGCCTTCGGAAGGGAAACGTGTTGAAACGACGGAAACTTGTTTCGGAGAAAAGTGGCGTTATAATAGTAGGACGTGTGCGGGTTGTGTGTGTCGGGAGCAGAATCTTTCTTTCCTTACTCCTCTCCTCCAGTAAATAACTCACTTAGATGCGAGGATTTAATGCTCTTTGACTGGAAGATTGCGTATCTGTCCTAGAAGGTTTCAATGTGCATTCCTTGAGCTGCCTCATCCTTTTCTGCACTGGAGATACACGAAGAAGATATGGAATGTATCTGTCGGAAATGAACACTGCTCTCTCATTATTCGGAAATATTTCGGGAATAGCCTTCTGGGTTACTAAGCCTTTAATTGAGGCAGACAGGTATCTGAGCTAAATATTCAGCGGAGAGCTGGAGAGATAGAAAGGGGAATTGCGGAGCAGGTGGCCGTCAATGGGCGTCTGTGCCTTTTGCGAAAGAAAGAGGATGTGACGGTGAGAGAGGAGAGAGAGATTTGGAGAAGGCACGGAGCGAGCACATCACTCACAAAATCACAAGACGAGAACAGAGGGAAATCATCGCTGGATAAACTATAAATATTGTTGCTCCTGCTTCTGCTTGGCGTTCAACGCTCTCCGTCAACTGACGTTCTGCGAGAGATGAACTACATAACTGGATCCCCTCAAGCAACAACACTGTCTGTCAGTGATTTGGAATAGGTAAGTCATTTCTCATGGAGAATTAAACTGAATGACAGGGCGCAACAAAATAAGAAAGATGTTTCCCTCTACCCTATTAATGTGTACAGACGAACGTGCGATAATGTAAAGAAGGCAGAAGAGCAGCGGCGTGTTTTCAGACCTCCTCCTCCTCATACACTCTGTGCTAATTTCCCCACCGCCGCTTTCATTCTTATAGCCGTCTCAGAACAGCAGTTGTTTCACATTTTGCATACAAATCGTACAAATCATATCATTCAGACCTATCTCCAGAGCACATAGCAAATGACTACAACCAATCTGTCATACACACCACACAACATAACTAGGTACATCTCTAACTATCTGCCACTCCTTCCTACAGCTACAATACAACTAGGTGTTTTATCATCATACATACATACCACCAGCACATTATATCCATACTCAATCCATCCTACAACACTACGCATGTATTATTAGTTAACGACCACGACTAATTCCAACACAGACTATAACATCTAATCATAACTACGAGATGCTGACACATGTAAATACAGACATAGATGTAAAGTCCTTATATAAATATGAGCGATGATATTTATTATGCGCATGGAGAAGGTAAATATCTATGTAATACAAAGTCTGATCTTGTGCAAGCTCTTCCAACCTGAACTTTGAACTCTATTTTTCCATTTCTAGAAAGGATTAAATCATGCCCATCGATACACAGCTTCTTTCAACACACAACTTAATTATACATCCAGAGAAACTGTGAGTGGGATTTGCCATTGCTAATTGTGACACAATATACACAATCAGAAGGATCCATTCAAATTATACATCCAATGATTGACTGATCATTCTAGATGAACAGATTTGCAGCTGGAAATTTTCTCACTGGTGATTCACTTTAAATAATTAACTGACAAATCATCTGTGGAAAAAGTATTAGTGCAACATGTTAATTCACCGTGGCACACACACCATACAAACACTCGCTCTTCATTTCATCTACTTATAGGTACCTAGGCTATTTATTATGGAAAAAAACTCGCTTAGTCACATCGTACTTTATAAGTCGATGAAGCAGCAAACAATTATCATTAAATATACAAAGATGCATATGCATACTTGTAAATACGTAGTTAGAGCATTCATTCATCTTCAGACAAGAGGATACTGCGAATTAATCAAGACATTCCTTTTCTAACAGAAATAGCACTGGACTCATGAGAAAATGGACTGATGCTCCCTCCCAGGAGGAAAGAAACTGACGCTGAATCTCCTAGCAGTAAATTCCAGACAACATCAAATGAAATAAAAGTTATACATTCCGTGCAAATATCCCATTAAAAATAAATTGTGATAACCATAAGGATGCATGGGAGTCTACACATAAATTAAGGAAACTTTTAGCAAACATTATAATTTTTCTGTCTGTCGATGCAACAAAAAAGGTTAATTAACTACAACGGACGAGCGACGAAAGTTAAAGGCATTTTACGTTCTTTGTCTTTCTTAATTGCATATTAAAATGTTAAGACTGAATTAAGTGTTATTAGTAAATCAAAACCAATGAATATAAAGTAGCTAGGTAGCTAGAGCACGAGAGTAGTTCATGTCTCATCTTTCGCAATAGCCTCTATCAGACGAAAGATCTGTTTCCTTTGATCTCTAAATATGATAATTGTAAGATTAATTCATAAACAAATCATTGCGTAATGCTCACGTTTCAAATCTGACTTTTCCTCTTCCGTTCGACATCATGAGACTATGAAAATAAATATCTTCAGCCTGGATTTATTGCTGCATTATTTCCTATGGGAGGATTAACTTGCGTTATTTCTGATGTGATAACACTTTGCTTTCGGTCAACACTAATCTTGACTAGACAGCGAAATAACAGAGGTGTCGGATAACCCTTGAGCCTAGCAATGACTTATAATCGCAAAAACTTCTTGAATATTGTCCTGTGCGTTAGAGGTTGACTTCTTAGATTGTATTATGTGGATTATTATTTCCGTCTCTCTTTAAATGTGTAACGAAGGGCTCGCTCCATGTGCTAATTAATTAATTACGTTAAAGATAGTAGGATGAACACATTAATAGTGCACTGACTCTATTTTAAACTTTCACAAACAAAACAGTCGGAAACTTTGAACCCGCTTTTAATCTCAGCCTTAACAAGCAAAGTACAGCAAGAGAGCAGTTTTCTATAATACTCTTTATGGTTAGCACAATGTCACTCAACTAATTTTCAAGACTGCTGATTGTGAATCTTCTCAGTTTCACTATTCACATACATAGTACTATCTATGTACTAAATATAACCAGTCAGAGAGAGGAACTATTGAAATGAATACGCAGACGAAAATTTATTCTTGAATGAACCTTCCAACAGATAAGATAACAAATACTAAGAAAAATGAATAATAATGACGGACTACAATTGTGAATGCTATCCTAGCTCGATATTTATCACGATCCGCTATCTCCAGAATTATATAGTAATACTATTAAAACTGCGACAGAATATCTACATGTAAAAATAAGTATCAACAAGTCAACTCACATGAAAACTTCCTACAATTCCTACTACCTTTCTTCCTATACAAATACATCGAATCGATACTAAAGCCAGTCTCACTTACATTTACTTCATACAATTTATTAAATAAAATATGGCAACAATGAAACCCAGTTATTGTTTTCGACATTCAAAATGGTGACCGAATACAACACCAAGACAGAACTTTAGACGCGTACGTACGAATTTTGGAGAATTTCATTAAAATTCAGTGAGAGCATCAAATTGAGCATTGAAGCGTTAGAGTACTAAAGATGAAAAAAGTAAAATACATAATACTTTTTCAATATGGAGCATATAAATTTCTACTTAATATGAAATGATCTTGTTTTTCGCTTTTATAACTTTACCAAGCTATCCCAAGTAACCATATCATCTTGCCTCCTTTACAAGGTGTATACAGATATGCTGAATTCACCCGAATTTATGTACCTAATTAAGCCTGCATTGACATACAGAATTTGATAGTACAAAATTGGGCGCAAAAAAAACGGAGTAAACAGGCTTATGACAGCACCTGGTGAAGCAGAGAGCAAAACTTAAAACCTCTTGGCTTTTACCGTACTTTTCGTGTTGAGAACTAGCGGAACAATCAAACATCAAAGAGACGCATTCATTCATCGTAAAAAAGTGACATGGATATCTACATTAATGCTTTCCAAAAACAAGCCAGTAATATTATGCATAAAAATATCGTAATGTTTTGGGCTTCGTATTATAATAGTTAGTATAGCACTCAATGAAATGGCAGGGTTCATGTTTCTTAATAAGGTTCGGTAGCGACGTTTCATATTTACAAAGAATAGTAATTCAATAAGAGGCTTACTTTACTATACTGTTTTCTGCTTTGATCTTTGTCACTGACTATTTCATATGAAATAATATTCAAAGACTCTATCAAAGAAGTGCCGAATGCTTTCAGTAGTGAGAGGGGCATTTAAATTAGTAAAAGTCAGTTCACGGTA
>JAAAYG020088066.1:0-35400 GCA_009936455.2 Tomocerus minor | reverse complement strand
TTTTCGCAGTAAATCATCAAATTTTCACCAAAAATCATGCGGTTTTCGCAGTAAATCATCCAATTTTCACCAAAAATCATGCGTTTGTCACTGAACCAACAACCGCTACTTATTTACAGCCGTTTTTACGATGGTTTATTTTATTTAAATGATAAGTATAACTGGTGTTTCACAGTGATATCATTCTAGAGATTTTAACTTCACCTTTAAGTCTTAAAATACTATCGATATCTTAGACTTGTGTGTCTTATCTGATTTGGATGCTCCTCAGTTGTAACCAGGAAAAGGACGGTCGATGAGAGTGCAAAAGACATCCATCCACACTGCAGAAATACGATACGAAGTTATAAATCCATGCAAGTATCCATTTCATTGTCAATAAATACTCCTGTTCATACATACCGACGGAATGATATGTTCGCTTCAAGGAATTGGAATGCTACTCATTGTTGGTGATTTGTAATTAAAGTTTCATTGCATGGCTGATGACTAAGAGACAAGCTGGAGTTGGACGCCGGCAAATGGGCATTGCCAAACTTCATTATTTCCATTACTTCATTTCGTTGAATTAGTTTTGTTTGTGTAATGTTTGTTCGTAAGCATTTATCTCAAACTGCATCAATAACCTTTAAAAATTATCTATATAAACATTGGCTCCGGAAGTAGTGTAGTGTGTAGGGTACAATATACCGACGGGTGTGATGAGACGATGAGAGACAGACATATTATTATAAGCGTCGGAAAGATATCAATGATTTGAAGTAGATGCTAAGAGTTGCCCGACAGATATACATACTACAGACGACGATTGTTCGCCTATAGTAATTTGCATAGTTAGTATAGTGAATATAAGTTTTCTATCGCTAACTGAAGACTGTATTCTATTTACAATAATATATCAAGAGTATAGCTAAATAATACTTTAATCTAGATTGTCACTACCATTTCTAAGGGTGTATGGTTGGTAAAGGAAAATAGAAAGCATAGATAGGTATACCTACAACGTGGGATTGATAATTTTTGTTTGTGATAACTACAGAACTAACGCACATGCACACAGCAAACTTTCACACAACGTTTTCATGCAGTGCTTAATGATTATTATTTTTCCAATTCTTGTTTATTAGGAATTCTACAATTTCTAAAAGATACTGCAACCTGGTTGTAAAATAAAGTTATTGTGCAAAATTTTGCAGTGCTGTAATTACGTTTTCTGTAACATTTATTGTATCTTACAGTTTATATCTATTTTTCTTGGTAAAAGAGTTGCGTTAGTAGTTAAAGTTAAATATTGCGGATTTTGATTGATATAACATGTTCGCCTACAGAAAATCCCAAGAAGGTAGGTCATAATTTACAAACACATAAAGTTGCATTTGAATATCCTTTACAGACCTGGCATATATTCTACCAATAGTTAGCAGTGGAATGAAAATTTGAAATCAGACTGCTCAAATAATTGTTCTACATTATTTTATCATTTTAGCTTGATTTGAAAATATATTGAGGTTGTATCGATTATTTTGCTAAAGTAAATGAAAATTTTTAGAGCTTAGAGTGTATGAAGGCATAATTTATTTAATCTAAATGTAATATTTATTATGAAACATTTTAAATCTGACAGGGAGCCTGCTGGCTTTAATGAGAGTTGCAGCATATCTGACTATGCTCTGCGGGATCACAGCTTCAAATGAAACTATTTACGAAGATTTGAAGCCAAATTCTACTTTGACAAACAATTATGAAGCTCATAAAAGAAACTTGACAAATATTAGTTGGTCAAATGGAGTAAACTCTAGGCAGCGACTAATTGACGCTTTAAATGGTTGGTCTTTAATAAGATTAAATTCTAGTTTCAAGCCTTTTCTTGCTGTTCATAAACGTTGTTAAACATTCTACAAATGTTTTTGGAAGGTCCTTCTATGATGCTGGAGGCAGATGTCGTGCTGGGATATTTAGACAGAACTCCACATTTACTACCAGTAATGGCTAGTCCACCAGTCAGAGTAACAGATCTTAGCTTTGACGAATTTTTAAATTCCGTGATGAAGCACAACAAGGAGAAGAAGTCTAAAAGAAAAGGTATTAAGTTGGACTTCAAGCGTTTTGAAAGCGTTCAGCCTGTATTAAAAAAACTACAAGAAAAGAAAAATGGTATCGATTTCCCTGTCTGGCTACATGGTGACGTGCTTCGAGGACCGGTTGACGCAATCCGTACCCCTTTAGATGGACGAAAATTTCTTAACTTGACAAGACATTATTTCCCACAAGGGACATTGTCCTTAGGTTGGACGACACGATTCGGTTGGGATGATGCCAAATTTGGTAATCATTTTCACAATTATTGTTTTGTAAACATTAGTTGCATAAGGATACAAGTTTTGAGACATGGTCCAAACCAAAGCCCTTTCCATGGCCAGATGTATAATATATAGGGGCGTTGTGAAACTTAATACTACTAATGAGACAATTGAGAGCGTTCTGCGACTGAGAATGCGTCTGTAGAAAGGTACAGAATCTATCGCTATTATAGTAAGACTAGGAAATGTTCTGCTCAAATACTAACTGCAAATGAAAGGAGTATATGTTCTGAACTTTGTGTATTTGGATTTCTACCCTTCCTACTAGTTTCTACCCAATTTCTTTTAAAGCTACACAACACAATTCTTTTTATGGTCGTAAAAGTCGTAATCAAAACGTTCTTATCCATGTTCCTTTTATAATAGTATATAATTCTTTTATATTAGTATTTTATAAATAACTTCCATAATATTATAATTTTAAAATATCACCAAAACAATATATGGTGCGATCGGGATTTTCCAAATTTGAGAAAATTTTTAAAAATTAATTTCTAAAGAAGGAAGTACAAATTATAATTCCCATGGAAAATTAATTTTGCAGAGTCAAAACGAGAGAAAATAGCCAATATTTCAAGAGGACAGTACAACCATCAACAAATCAATGCCATGATAAAATTGTGGAGTGAATTTAGCGAGAATAAATCAGATAAAGCAGAGCCACCTCCACCATTAACATTTTCCGTAAGGGCTGCCATTGCAACGCAATCGGTTGACATGTTGCTTATTCTGTTAGCGAAGATTGGACCGCAAAGTTCTCTTACGTTGTGGGCGTCAGAAAATGATGCAGTCAATACGACAGATATTGATCATTTTATCGAGACTGTCGGATATGATAAAGTATATTGTGAACTTCCTGATGCTAATTTTGATGAAAAACGCAGTAATCTGAAAAATTACTTATATTAATTAAACAGCTCTTCGTTGGATCCTGTTCTGCGTGCAGGTTACTTAAATCCAATACATTACATCTAATAGGTACACATTAAATTTTTTTGTTACAAATTAGCCCTTCCAACTTATTTGAATTTAGAGTGATTATTCGGGAATGCTATTTCGATTTTCCAAATAACATTATCAAGGCAATTTCAATGCAAATCTCAAAACAAAACAGTATGAATAATCGCATACTAAAATTACACAATATAGAAAGTTAGTAACTTAATGGTATGATAAAGATTAATCTTCTTTACAAATAGTTATGCATGGACATATAAGGCTATATATGTATTTGTTATTATTTTATTAATATTTGTTAATAAGTATTCATATTGTAATATATCTTCAAATTGTAATTATGCATAAATGTATTTGATGCAATATTTATTCAAACGGAAGCAAAAAATTTGCAATGGCACCAGTTTTTTCCAAAGTGAGTAATCAACCTTTTGTAATCAACAGCATTCAATTCAGTTTAAAAAAAAACAGTTATTATAAGACTTAATGAATAACAATACCAGGGGTGTCTCTACTTTCATTGTTAATAATAATAAAGGAAAAAATCAAAAATGAGAGGAAAGTTTCTGGGGCACATGGAGCTGACATTTACGCTTTCTTCCACTAAGTATGTAGAAAAAATCGAAATACGATTTTACAATTCGTTATTCCATCCCACTCCAAAGAATTAAGATTTTCAATTTTGAAAATATTGGCTCCAGGTGCCCCCAAAAATACCGATTTGTTTCAAAAATGTATATCTCATTGTCATTACTATACTCGAAGCCCTTTTCCTTTAATTCGTATTTTGGAAAATTTGACATCTCTCCTTAAGGGTGCTTCAATGATGCGCAAAACCGTTTTTCTCAGCCCCAGGAGGAGGTAAGAAGTTTGTTTTTTTCTAAAAACGTAGACCTTTCCTGTACTTTGGGAGAGTCTCCCAAAGTACATTTTGGAGCTTGCTTACGAGTCGTAGGGATTTCCCGAAAAATGTCTACAAGCTCCAGAATTATTTTTTGGTGAAGAGGGAAAAATACTTGTAGTTTTGACAAAAGTATTTGTTTCTCCGTTATTTGAATAGCAAAAGAAAATCCCTCACGAGGAGGTGAGCATTATTTTTTGAGATATTACATTTCAAAATCGTGTGCTCCAAACTGGAGAAATAAGAATTTTGTGTATTTGCCACACCTATCCATGTAAACGATAAATAGTATACTAGGGCCTATAGGTTGCTGCTAAATAAAAGGAATAAAATATAATAATATGAATAGGTTGCTGCTAAATAAATACCACCATTATATTATTACAGTGCCAACTATGTATTGACTTCTACAATCATATTTATTTACTACTCAGCACCCTGTACTGAAGTAATATTTTTCGCGCAGACGCTGTCGATCATTGAGACCTCCTTAAAATTACTCTATTCCTATTCTCGACTTTGGCAGTCTTAGGAAGACTTTTTTCGTGAGTTGATTCTGAGACGAGTCTTAGGACGGCTTCCCTATGTGAAATTTTTGGAAAAGAAGAGCCTTACTTGGCCGTTACGTGGTTGGGAAGAGTCACTCCCCCCAACCCAACTCCAACTCCAATGAACCCCCAAGTCTCCCAAAATGACAAGGGAATAACTCCTGCCCATAGTGTGTACGTATACTAAACGTATTAAACACTAAATTCTAGCTTCCTAGGAGACTTCAGTTAGATGTTTCCTTGACGCTGGAGTCAGGTTTCGGAGGTACTGTAAGTTGAAGGAAACTGACCTGCAATTTACATGAAGAAAATGATATATCCCGCGATATTGTGGCTCTGTATGACTAAAAACAAACACAAAATATCGAGACCTATTAGCATTTATTCCACATGAACAAATGATTAATGTATTGAACTACTAGCTTCCTTCCACCGGAACGTTCCGGAATGTTCCGGACTCCAATAATCAAAAGATAAAGCCGTATCGCTGAGTCCATGCCATGAACGTTGAGTACACTGCACTCTTACCTGCCAAATCGTTGCAACCAAACTTTTCTAAATGAGTATTATTTGGGCTTAATATCTCATTAGACTTTTGTCTTGCAACATTATATTTTAGAAAAACATTTTATTATCCATTTTTAAAACGTTCACAGACGACCAACGACTGAATAACACAACCCGGTAAGTAAATATTTATTTCTAACTTTATACATTTGGCTGAATTGACAGAGGAATCTTTTACAAAAATGAATTTATCATCTTTCAGTTTCATCCAGTAATATCGGATATAGGAAAATGTCGAAGACTCTCAACGATATGATTGAAAAGCTGTGTCCGCAGAGCAACAAGAAGACGGCTCATCTTCTCAGCCCGTTTTATGAAAAAGAGCGAAACTACTTGACCTCTATGTTCAGAGCAACCGTGCTCGGCAATGAGAGTGGGATAAAGACGTCCAATTCTGTCATTGTATATGGACCGCCAGGATGTGGTAAAACCACTGTATGTTTTTTTTAATTGTTTTGGTAATGCCATTTCGTTGTAGTCAGTGATACAACAGCAATCGAAATACTTAAAATGACGCAAAATATTTCACAACAGTCGAATATGATTGTATTTGGTGTCGGGATAGATAAGTGGATCACTGAGAATCCCTCGAAAATATTGCTATAAATATTGTAATTGTAACTGTTTTTGAAGTTCATAGAAGGAATTATTCAGCAGTTGACAGAAGAAACAAAAGGTTTTGCAAAGGTTTGCAAAGTGGTGCGTCTTAACGGACACATCTGCTCAACTTGGAGACAGGCATTAAGTGAAATGTGCTATCAGTTGAGTATTGACACATTACTGAACAACGAAGGAGAAAAAGAACATGAAAACGTCAATGGTAAAAATGCTTTCATTAAAAAACAATAATTATTTCTAGTTATATCACGGAATTTTTTTAAAGGTCGGATTCAGTATAATTCATTGTGCTATGATAACTAACGGATATACTAACACTTTACAGAATACCTGGAACAAGTATTTGTTTTACTGAAAGACAATATTGCAAAGTATGAAAAATCCATTATCTTCATATTGGACAATTTGGAGCTATTTGCAGACTCGAGGCAGGCACTGTTGTATAACCTGTTTGACCTGAGATTTCATAACAGCTCCGTGCCGGTTTGCATTGTCGGTGTAACGTGCTGTGTTGAAGTTATGGAACTCTTTGAAAGAAGAGTCTCATCACGATTTTCCCACAGACAGATCAATTTGCTTGGCCATTTTGACACTTTTGCTAAATATAGCTCCTGCGCCTTACAGCTACTACAACATTCTAAAGTACATTTTGTCAATTCTAATTATTTCCGTTATCTTATCGCTTGGATATAAATTAATAATTAGCAATTTATAAATAAGGATAAAAAGTGGAACCTAAACGTTTTGGAGTTGTGCGAATCCTCCAAGATTATGTCAATTTTCCAGACTATGTATGACAGCAACAAATCTCTCACGGATCTAGTAAATTATTTGGTAACTTTTTCTATTTTCTAATGAATAAAATGGATATTACTCTGAGTATGGTTGAAATGAGAAGATACGTGAAGTTACGGGAAGTAGCATGAATGAATCAATAACAACTGATATATAAATTGTATTTAAAAATGCCAATGCATATTTCATCATTGCAATATTCACGTTTTAATGTTCATTTTTTGTGTAGTACACCGTATTGCTGGTTGTGGATCACAGTTTGACAGAAGTGGATTTTCAAACGGCATTTAAGCATAAGTTTCCTATATCATCAAAAGTTCAGATGGTCTTAGATTTACCTGTGGGGGATTTGCTCCCGGTTCGTTGTTGGCTCCAAGATTTATTACGTCACATACGCTAGTATATAATGCCTTATAAAATATTTTACAGACTATAGTGGATGCAATTTATTTATCATTGTTACAGTTGGTTGCGATGTTTAAGTATATGCAGAACAACGACCAAATGGCGATGCAAGCAAAAGCGTTGTACAATACTGTAGAAAGGGTTGCCCGCAGTTTCAGCATTACGCGAGTTACTTTCATGGAGACGATGAGACGCATCCAGGTCAATAGTTTACTATTTTAAAAATCCATTTACAAAATATTCAATCTTAATCAGTTAAAGCAAAGCTAATTATTTTTTCTTTTTCAGACCCTTGGACTTATTGAACCTGTGAAAAATACAATTCAATCAGACAATAATTCTATTAATTCTCTTACGTATTTCAAAACAAATCTGAGTACTAGGGAATTCAGAGACATCTGGAGTACTTACCCAAACTTACCAACAGATTTCCAAGAGAGTTTGTAACTACTTTATTGTTTTTGGTTTATTAATATTAAATATAATTTGTATCAAGTAACTAACTCACTAGTCCTAGTTCATATTTCTTTGCAAGCTACGTTAGCGAAAAGGACAAATTAAATAGTGGGACATGTTGTATTCAATTAAAATTAATTATAGAAAACGTTTGGACATTCATAGTATGTAGAGAGTCTAATAGAAATTGTAGTTGTTTTGTAAATTGTTGGTTATTGATAATTTTTACTGTTTTTGATACTACTTATGAAGTTGTGCATTTTTATTAATGAAACTTTAACAGCTAATAAAATTATTTAAATAATGTCATACACCGGCGTGTAGAAGCGTAAATTACTAATCTTTCTGTGTATTATTTACGAGCTTTCCTTTTTCAAGCGGAAGATTAACTAAGAATTGACATTCAACCCTTTAGATTCATGTTCTACCTATTTTAAAAAGGATTTTTTTAACATTAGTGATTCACTACCCGTATTCCATGAATAATTTCAAATGGATTATTAGACACGGGCTTTTAGCTTTAAATTTACTTCTTGGTATTCAATTATTCGCAATAGTGGTACTTTTTTATTCTTCCATTAACAACTATTACGAGAGCTTATATATATTATTTAGTATTACCGTTAATCAAAAGTTATTACTATCGTTTTATATAAAATAGGGAGAGATTTCAGTTAATGTTACTGATACCTGTGATAACGATAACTGATTTGCGTAAAAGTAATTTAATTGTTCGTTTGTATCCTAACTCAGTGCAAAGAAAGTTCCAATTCTTAATTGTACAGCCATGAATGACTGCAACGTACGTGAATGGAAAACTAACAGTGCATTAATTAACTATTTTGGTTGATACTCAGCTACAAATATTAAAATAAATTTATGTGGTAACTTCCAATGCTTCCAAGCTTCTATTTCTGGAAAATTAAGAAATAAAACCATGAATCAATGAGTACAATAATGTAGATGGTAGATTTCAATGTACCGATACATAAAAATAAATATTATATAAAAATTTGGAAAAATAGTGACTATTAAGACTTATCTTGTATGTTCCATTAAATTCTTACAAAATGATTTATTATTAACTGTTTTACACCACTCAATTTAGCGTTTGTCATTCATACAATATTTAAGTAGATACAGGACTTTACAATAATATTATTATACACCAATATCTTAATAATTACAGATATCCGATAATTTTATAATTAGTAAATGTTAGTTTATTACGAGGTCCTAACTTATTTATTGCAACAGTTTTCGAAAACAGATATTAATATTCCTTTAATTTCATAACAAGTCGATGGCTATGTTGCTTCAAAAATTCGAAACCCAGCAACTAACCGCTGACCGCTACGGAAGTCAGCAAAACATTGGAGTTGCAGCTAAATTAATGAATATCTGCTTGTCACAATAATTTTTGATACACGCAGTGAACAATTAAAAATACTTCTCTTGCGAACCTTTCTCATTTAAGTAACTGTCGTTCATTATATTTCTCCTTCTAAAATAAATTCCTCTAAGTAAATTACATTGAGTAGTTAGTTTTCTTTTAGATATTTACTAAAATTGAGTGTAGGATTAAAATTAAATTACTTTACATTAACATGTTTCTGCTTTTTCTTGAAAAAATGTATTAATTTGCATTACAACTTACAACTTACAGCTGAAACTTTATTTAATTACGATGTTTCAAGAAACCTTCTGTCGACTATTTTTATAATTGATTTACACTCCAGAAACATTACACCAAATCTTACAACGAAGAGATTTTCCTGGTGCACAATAATTATTTTTCTGAATTCATTAAACTATAGCCCATAATATTTATTTTGTTAGTTTATAACAGTGTCTCTCTTTCTTCAATGCTTTTACATATGATCTTACTAATGAGTACAGTATACAGAATATTAATACCTCTATCTCTGTTAATTACTTTACAAACATATTCAATACATTAAGAAGAATCTACATAGACGGTAGAGCCCAAAGTGTTGCTGTCTTGTCAGCACTGGTGGACAAGAAACTGAATTCGGTTGGATGCCAGCGTCCACTGATAATTTTATCATCGTGTGATGCAACAGGTACTGAGTTGAGATTTAGTGACAGGTCTCCTTGCAAGTCCGTTAGCATCAAAGTTTGGTCATACCTGCAAAAGACATAAAAACAATTCATTAAAATATAAAATTACAAAATTAGTTACAAATTAACTATTAGGGAGATCATAATTTGAGTTGGACGTCGAAATTCACGTGGATATATATCGACAACCTTAAAAACAATACAATTTTCTTAGTTAATTTTTAAAACGCTGTTAATCGTAGTTTATTTACAAATTATGTTCATTTGATATATTTACATATTTATTTATTATTTTTAAGTTTTACGGGCATTACGTAGTGACTGCTGTAATATAATTTGAAGATGATGCATAAAACATTTTTACCCCGCAGACAGCAAGTAGTAGGCGTTGGGCGAGAAGCGTACGGAGCGCACGTCGGCGGAATGTGCTTTGATGGCTTGAATCTGTCTATTTCCTCGGATGTCGTAGAGGACGATGGCGGAGTCCTCGTGTCCGGAAATGAGTAGTCGTCCGGTGGGGTCGACGCAGACAGATCCGACGGGAGATTTGACCGTGGCAGAGTTGGGACTGGTCAACGGTGAAATCATATTGACGCAGCCTCGGGTCCTCAAATCCCAAATACGAATGGTCTTATCTTGAGAGCCGCTACAGAACATGACGCCTCCCCAGTTGTAGAGCGACAGGATCGGGGCTGCAAAAACAAAAAAGGAGTTACGACGACATGTACAGTTCGGCGCATTGGACATTTGTCATCCGTGCACTGCTCTGCGATGTTTACATGATAACTCAACTAGCCCAAGCCTCATCCGTCCCACGGCATCTGCCTTAATTAGATCCCTCGCCCTGTCACCATGCAACAACAACAGCCACCACCACCACCAACAACCTGCCAGGTGAACTTTGTTGTTGTGCTCGTTAGTCGTTGTACTTATTGGCTCAACTTGGAATGTAAATCTCATTCCTGTTTACATCAACTAATTCACTCATTGTCAAAGTTCAATTAAACTACCTGGTTCAGGCCAGGCGATGGGAGACAATAACCAGTTGGGTGATTCCACTTCCAACTGACGTTAACGCAGTCAGCGGCGGACATTTAAAATCTTCACTCGATGGGCTCTTCTCTTTTGAACAAGTGTAAAGTAAGGATGTAGTTGGAGCAAAGTCGAGTTAAGTGTGTACATCCACATTGCCATTCCCGTAAGATCATTTCCTATTCTACTACTACGCGACTACACCAAATCCAATATATTATCCCATGTTTCCCTTTGACCAGAAAGTCGTTTTCTGACAGCATTGCCATAATCTCATGGAAATTAGTCGCAACCTATTGCCTGATTTTCTAAATAATGTGCATCCTTCATATTCTTCGTGTGAATGCAATTCAAACACTTATACTTTAATTTACGCTCGATAAGTATACAGTATGCACTATTATCCTCTTTATTGCAAATACTGTAAACATCACGACTATTTCGGAATACACAGATTGAAAGCGGGGAAATGTTATTAGCTCTTCCTAAGTCGTAGTCGAAGGTAAACGGTATAATTACATCTGCTAAATGTTTTTGTCCTGACAGTAATCATTCGTAAACCCCACTCGAATCATTTGGTAACTTTTATTATGTAAACCATCAAATTGTTATTTTTGAATGCGGAGATCTCTCTATCTAAACAGGGTTCAGTTTTTATAAAAAAAAGTCTTAATTTATTAACCTTACCCGGTTGGGAGACTAATGACTAACCTTTAATTTATTTCATAATGGAAAATGTTATGTATTTAGCAAAGCTTACATTGTAACAGCTATAAGTCACAAACAAATTACTATCTCTATATTTTTCGGCAGTGCACTTACAAAGTGCAACATATTTTACTTTTATTATAAATTGAAGATTTATGTAATTAAGCTAAATATTTAGTATAAATTCGTTGTGTTAAATAGCGCTAAGTCTATGTATGTCGTCTATGGTAGTCTATGAATCTCGTGAAAATAATTAATAATTGTCTAAATACAATTCTATAAAAAAGCTACAAGTAATTTACGTACACATGCAAAATAACTATATTAAACAGAAGTCTTCATCATAATATTTCGTGGATATAAAGTTATTTAATCTTCAGGTATTTATTGTTAGGTAGGTACTATACTAATGTAAGGTACCATAACAGTGGGATTTACTGCAATTATGTAGCTAGAGAGTAGCAGCGTGGGAGTCAGAATTCCGACGTAAACTTTATTTTATTACTATAATAAAATATGCTCAATCTGAAATGAGATATTTACGTCATTGTCTTATTAGTGTCAAGTTAGTGTCTCCTAAAATGTTACAACTGTTGCTATATAGCTAGGTATACAGAATTGTTGGCAGTGATTAGATTTACCTTTTTCAAGATACACAAATACATAATATTATTGTGATGCATAATTATACATGGAAACAATACAAAGCACGTCATTTAACCAAATAAAAGTGAACGGGCACTCAAAATGCATTTTTAAGTAACTAATATGGTATTATAATTGTTTTATGAGCTATTTCATGTAAAGAGTAGAAAATTGCTCCAAGTAAAACTTTGGTAATAAGTATATGCAGCTATACGTAACTACGTAGTATAGTACTTTCTTCATAATATCATAGACAGATATCAAAGCGTTGAATTCCAGCATCTGTACGTATTGCAGCAACGTAAATAACTATAACCACTCAATTAGACAACTCTCACTCATTGTCTTCCCACACAGTTTAATTAATAGATAGGTATACATGCCCATGCTCATTATATTTGAGAACATGCCGAAAAAGGCAAAGGGCAAATGCAAACACGCTTTGCAAAATAATCATAAAGCATGAATAAATAAGTAATAACGTGATAGGTACTCACCATTAGTTCTTAGAAATACTTTTTCATGCATAAATTATATCTTCGGCTACACGCACTGTAATGATAGTGGTCTCAGTGGCATATCTATATGTCTGGCATGGCATTAATAGACCACACAACCCTATTGATACTTCACGCTTAAGGGTGCCTCAATGATACGCCGTTTTTCTTAGCCACTGAACGAGGGGGCTAGGGCGTTGATATTTTTTAAAACGTAGAACTTTCTGGTACTGAGCGAAAGCCGTAAGGGTTTCTCCAAAAAATGTCTACAAGCGCCAAAATTAATTTTTTCGTGGAGTGGGAGAAATGCATGGAGTTTGGACAAAAGTATGTATTTCTCCATTGTTTGAAGAGCTAAAAAAATCCCCTACGACTTTCCCTCGGGGCAGGTCTCTTCGATTTTTTGCGATACTACATTTCAAAATCCGGTGCCCCAAACTGGAGATCTACTTTTTATGCCTATTTTTCCAAATTCCTATACCTACGCCATTGTTTATCTGTACTCTGCCAAGATTTTAATACAGAGGGGCACGAAATAAAATTTACCACCACCGCGCGAAAACTAAAACGCTGCTGAACGTGTGCAGAGATGAGCTGCTACCGAACGAGCGGTGTTTGTATGTTTTCTAGCTCTCCGTAGTAATATGAATTGGCGCATGCGCTGTCGATCATTGAGGCACCCTTAAGACTGATGGAATGATTTAATAAGAAATTTGAGTTCCGCTTATGCATTCCTCCTAAATATCACCGACTAGCACTAAAACTGCCAGAGATAAATGATTTGTCCTAAAGATGAGAATTTATTTAATAAAAAGTTCACTGCGCATACGTCTACAGATATTTCAATTTCACATTTTTGCTATTTTGAAAATATAGCCAACAAGTATTAATTGCAAATATCTAATTTTATTTAGTAATTAAAAATTCTATTATAGTGGGTTTCCTTGTTTTAACATTTGTGCTAAAATCAATGCCAACAATTTAAAGTCGTTCATTTCACTCTCTGATGTCTTTGGGAGGCAGTGAGGCAGTGAAGCAATGAAGTGTGTCACTGTTGTGTGCAGTTTCTTAGTGTCCTAAATTTGATGTCGATGTTGATGTTACTAACCGATTAAGCTAAATATTGAGGTTAGAATAAAAATAATAGCTAGCTCTTGTTTAAAGACAAAAGCTCATTCAATGACATGACACGAAAGATACAAGGTGCAACACAAAAGAGAAAAGCCATAAAATATAAAATCCTATGTAATTATTCCTGGTAAACCACACCCGTTTAGCACAGCGCAATATTAAATCTAGGTACCTATAACATTCTAAGGACATTTTGCTACCTAGGTATCTGTACATGAAAAGTAGATTGCAAGGCAGTGCAAGTATTCTACATGATGGCATACAGGTGATTTTAACAGGTCGAAGTGGAAACTGCATGAAAAACCCTCAATTATTTGTGCCATTTATGTACACCTCATCTTGCTTCCAATTGTTTGGGTCTACAAGTTCAGTGTGCTTTTGACCTAAAGTTATTGCAAGTAATTTATATTGACAGAAAATGTTTATAGTTATGTATCTCTGAAGACTGAAGAGTACCTACTCCAATAATTTCTAAATGTCAAGTGGTCATTCATCTTTTACAGAGATTTCATTATAAAAAAATTAATAATATTTACATTTCACTTATATTTCCTTGAATCTGCCATTCAAAAAAATAATTTACCACAACCAGTTAAAAGTTTGTTGAAATTCATTTTAATTAATGGGTAGATGTAGGAAAGGTACTTGGGAATTTGGTAGGTGTAAAGAAAACTCAAGGTTCGTAATTGTCCAACTGGTTACTGTGTTTCTGCAGAATATGTATGCATTGCTCAACATTGTTTGTTTAGATTTGGCACTCGAAACTGTTCTGTGTATGGCATTAATTTGTGTTTATCAATATTGATTATAAAAATACGCCACCAAGCCACTGTTTATTGGGTTATTTGCATTTGGGCAATTGTTGTTTGTAATGCCATAGTATCGACAACCGATAACGAGGATGTGGGCGAATTATTGAGGTAGAAATGTGATGGAATATTACCAGAGTGTCCTGTGAGAGCTTGAAACGGTGTGGCTGTGACGCAATCTGTAACATAAATTTTGCAGTCGCCTGCTCCTCCGCTGACGATCAGGGAAGATTTATTGCTTAAGTCTTCTATGAAACAAATATCTCTCACAGTGCCGTCGTGCATTGACAGTTCCACTTCCTGTGAATGGCTCAGTTGATCATGTCGGTTCAAATCGTCAAAGCGAGTCAGCTTTATCGTTTTATCGTTGCTCCCAGTTGCCAAAAGACTCCCATCCGGTGACCAGCCCAAACAATAAATCGAACCCTTCGAGGAAACAAACTTTCATAAGTACCACAGCCCATGCATCTCAATCATTAATCCACCTAATAAGTTATTCTACCTATTTTATAATTGGATATGTCACTGGCTTTCTACTGATCATAAAGTAATTGGAGATGCCATATCCGCCATGGCATTATCTTACATGCACCTATCATTATTTCATTACTACTCAGCTAAGAATTTCTCATAATTGATTTCATAAAGGAGGTGCTCTGTACATTGATATCTTAAAAAAGTATTATTTTATAAGCAGATACACAAAAGAACTACGTTTTAGATCAAAACAAAAAACATACCTACTAAATGTCTTCATTCTTTCAATGAAACTTTGAGATTTGAAACTTTGAACTTTGAGATTAGAAGAATTAAAACCAAATTTGATATCCAAAAATTAGTAGGAAGACTAATGCAAAATATTTGAATGATTGGAATTGCTTACTAGATTAACTATATAATAACTAATAGCCGACTGTCACAAATTTAAATATTTGCAAATTCAATTTTATAGTTTTAGAGAAACGCCGAATTATTTAACTTCAAGCTTAGAGCTCAAAAATAAATAAAAAATAACACACAAACTAATATAACTTTTGAAGGTAGTCATATTTTGAAAGTGAATGCAGCTTACCCTGTGATGTTTGCTCCTTTTGAAGAGAATGTTGGGGGATTGTGGAGCTTGATCTTCGGACAAATGACTGACGGAAGGATAGGCACAAATTCGTAGTGATTTCGAATTCGAACCCACCGCGTACATGTGTCCCCTTGGATGAAATTCTGCACATCGTATTGCTTGAGTGTCCTCCAATGTGGTCACAGGAATGAATTTTGGCTTGTTTGCGTTATTCCCACTTTCATTCTGGATTAAAAACAAAAAGCATGTCAAAATTAAAGAGGAAACATAACATAAAGATTTCCGTAAAGATATTTCATGATAATTATATCCTAATGTGACAGGCTTCAGTGTCACATCAACCTAACTACATAGCTACGATCTCTTATTGTATTTTGTTAAACACCACAATTTGTTTAAGGGGTGATTATGAATATAATTGCTTGAATAGCTTGAAATTGGTTACTGAAGCTACGGCTTCACTTTTCTAAAGTTTAAGTAAATAAAAAAACTTCCAATGCAGTTCCCCTGAAACTTTTAAACCCAGCATTTAATTTTGAATATTTAATTTCGCAATAACAGGAAAGAACTGGCTGCTGTTCCTTTAATCATGACATAACCTGAACCTTCATTTGCCAAGAAATTGACAGAAAAGTACAAACAAATGTCATGAACTGGTGCAGACTAATACTGAACTGAAATATAGTATTCTTCTGACCGCAGTATTGTCTGTTCTGTTTCTAACTATTCTCTTATGAAGTAAAAAGTTCGCAACTAATGACTTAACATTTACAAACAGGCATACCTAATTACTGTTCCCTATTATCAATGGAACCCACGAGTTCCATGCATTTTCCGAGATTCGCTGCCACTTCCACACAGGGAAGGATAAATAAGATAGCCAGAAAATGCAAATTATTAGAGCATACTTACTGGTATGAACAGACTGCACTATGGTGTCAATCTCACATTAACTCCCCAAGAGTGCTGGAGCTTGACTTTGCGTTTACTACTTAGCATGTTAATCAGTTCAACTTTTGCCTTCTTGCTTTTACAACGTTAGGAACACTTCAAATATTACACACTTTAATACGATTTTAGAAGGTAGAATATCTGGTTTTCCCAATTTTCTATTTACTACTAAACACAAAATATAAATGTAGGCGCGCATATTTTTAACAACTCATTTTAATGTTTAGACTTATACAGCTAGTTCAACGTTTATGCTTTCCGATAATACCTTCCATGGTCTTTTACAATGAAAATATACATATTATACCAGATTTATTCATGTACTAACTTAAATGTTTAAGGTCGTAATCTAATAAATGAGGAAATTAAACTGCAACAGTTGTCACAATGGTCTCCATGTTCCGTTAAATATTGTAAAAATAACCACAAGACGCAAAAAATACAAATTGATCATCAAGTTTAGGTAGATACTTTTTCTTGTTTACACATACATAAATGTATCAAGTACATTTTTTAAATTTTGATGTTAAAACATTTATGTGACAATGTTTTCAAATGTGTTTTGTAATTGACACATTTGAGAATAGACATAAAATCATGAAACTAGTCTAAACGCATTAAATTTCGGAAATACTTAATATCACAAAGTACCCATAATACTGAAGTTCGTATTATAATCCAGTTTTCTTATTGAATAGCTACCACGAAAAATTGTATTCAAGATCAGAATTTACTCATGTGAATAATGAATAGGACAATGTAATATTGAGCATAGGAAAATATTTCGGTAAAAGTCTTATTTAGTTAGCAGTGTGGGAGATTAGTTTTTCAGATGCAGAATATTGTTGGTGAGCAGTGCACCATAAAATAGAGCCGCCTACTAATAAATGTGAGCATAGAGTGATAATCAAGCATTAGTGCAGCACACGACAACGATAACCAGAGATGAGAATAATACAGACGTCGTCCTCGTACCTACTTGCTTACTGAGACAGCTAAGAGAATGAGCAGAGTAGTAAAATTCGAGAAGAGAAGAGCCATTTCAGTGACACTATTCGACTTGGCCATACAAATTCCATTCAATTTTTTGCTTTTCTTATGACGAGTCAGTCGTCGTCGAGGCCGTCGACTTGAGTATTGAGCTACATTCCCTGTCACTCTTTCTTTTACCCACATTCTAAAAATACACACGAAATCCAAGTACGCCATTCCAGATTTACCTCAGCTTGGTACGGTTACATTTACGGATGACGGACGCATGTAATGTAGTCTTACTTAAGGAAGAACCGTAGAGCAATATCCATACTCACCACATAATAGTACTGACTGTTATGAGGATGTTGACAAAAAATAAATTGCCTGCCTCAAAGATAAATTCTACTGTTGTCAAAGTCAAAGAAATGACAGTCTTTTATTTCAGAGTATGTGTGGGTAGCGAGAGTTTTGTCATTTATATTTTCATGCAAAGTGAAGACATTAAGGTTGACTTGATTGGTTTACGGGGGACTATTCCTAGTTACCAGCTAAAATGTGACAATGCAGGATGCATAAGTCAGAATCTCCATCTTTTTCTCTGTGCAACATAAACGCGATATTTTCGAAAAAGTAAATTTTGGACATAAAAATGAATATTTCAAAAAAGTAGTTTAAATGGGAATTTACATGTAAAACATTTTCGATTTTGTATCAGATTGATTTACTGAGAGCCTGAGTCTATTGACCTTTCGAATCGTGTTAAATGTACCATTATTACAATAAAAACCCGAAAAAATGCAAAAAAAGAAAAGCGATTCACCGGTTGCGAGTTTCACGTGTAACCAGAAATGCTGTTGTATCAGTTGTAAAATTTGACTTTGTTTAGACCTCAAAAGGTATGTGCATTCAATAATCCTCAATTGATCTCTACCATTCGTCACCAACGACAGAAAAACTCATTGAGGACATTAATTTTAATATGGAATTTCGTTCGTAGCATTGCGTAACAGTATGAACAACAAAACATTTACCCCGCTAAATTAAAGACATTTATATTCTGCTTATCTCCATGATGACATATTCGGATAAGAAAATTAAAAGTGAATAAACAATACCGCCCTGGATATAAAAGTCGATTTCAGTGATTCAGATAAAGAAAATAATTTCAATTAATTTTGTAATACAGGAATATGTACAATGCCCATGAAAACTTCCACAAAATTTTCCATTACTGTTGATATTCAACTGTACACACAAATCCAGCTTAACTCGCTGCCTTCTATTTCTCAGTTGCATGCCACCCTGCATGAATAAACAATGGCAATTCAGCTAGACTTGGTAAGCAATAAATAACATTGTATATTAATACATGTGGCAGTATGGAATTGAGAAACAGAAAGGATCAAGGAAAGGTTGATTTGGTTTTAAACCCCCTCATCCATCCTCATAAACTGCTTATAATCTACCTAGTTTTAGTTTCAGCCTTACTTATTACTACTACAATATTACAAATCATTTTATCCAGGATGATTCACCGAATAAGGAAAATTGGCAATTTTCGTCAAACTATAATTACTAAATGAGACCTTGCCAATTTCAGGTGCAGAAATGCTTAAAGAGTAGAAAAACAACAATTATTCGTGTACTAGGCCATCTACAATGCATTCAATTTACACGAGAATGACATTTATAATCGAAATTAAACGACGGTGTTTTTTAAAGTCAATTTTTTAGCTCTTTTCAGGATACAATAGTCTTCTTTTCTGACATACTAAATGGAGAAGGATAATAAGGTTCATCCTGTTCTTTCAATTTGTAGCATACTTTATTTTCGCAGATTGAATGAGATAAAATGAATTCCACCTTTTGTTTTCCCAAAAAGGCCTGATTTTGACTGCTTAGATGTGAGTGACAATACAACAATAGAAATATTATAAATACGAGAAGCCCTGTCCTGTTCACTTCATTCCCCACTAATAAATTTTAAGCTCTTATTATCGCATTCAGTCAAAAAGAAATCTTGCCTATTGCGAGTTAAGCATTTCGACCCTTTGCTTCCTTTTGTCGCACGACAAATTGTGACGCAGAAAAGCCAATCATCATAAAGAAATAAATATAAAAAAAACAGTAATTGTACACGGGGCAGAGTGTCCTACTAACAAAAATAATATTTTTACAAGGAGAAAATGTTTATACTGCATGTACTTACCTAAGCCCATTATTTATATCATCAATAGATGCAGTTGCATTAAAAATTTACTATTCCATATTTCGAAATACATGTATGCTTGTTATAATTTATTTTAAAAATAACAGCCTATTCGGAATAAATTTATTTAAAAAATAAATACCTAACCCTGTATACATAAAAAGTTTCTGAGGCAGTTCAGTACAATTTGGCTGTTGTGTTTAGAATTAGTTTTTGTAGTAGTAGATTAATGAATTTGAATAGTTTGTGTGTGTCCTGTGGAGGTATGCGTAAAATGAAGATGAGTTTTAAATGGCATGAAAGCTGTCAGCATTCACTACGGTTTTTAAACAGTTTCTTGTAAGATGAATAATACGCATAAAATGACAATATCAGACAAAGAATTGTTTTGCACAATGGAGAGTTGAGTTGTTAGCGGGGTCTATCACTGCCTGCCTCTGCGAGTTGAGCATAGAATTCGCACAACTCTATAATAAAATTTAGTTTACCTAGAGAGGCAAGTTGAGAAAATAGGCACAGCAATAATAATGAATTGCTACATTAATATAAAGCCCTGTTTTCATTTTTATTCCAAGTGTGCTAACTACTCGGAATTCCATTATTGGGGATGTATTATTCATGTAGCACAATGCTTTTACTCATCAGCAAATAGAAATGTTTGAATTTATTCTTGCGTTGGCTGGGCCACTCAACTTTGCGTGCACAGTGTGTGTGCAGGCGTACATGCTTCAAGATGTGCAAAGACAAAATATTTTACCATTTGTAAACAAACTAGTACATGTGCCACTGAGGTCTTGAACTTTTCTACAGAATTCTACTGAACTTCATTTACATTCCTTTTAGGCAATGGGAATCTTCGCAGTGATGTTGTGAAAATGAGAGATACTTTTCTTCCTACCGTATTCCCACAGTTATATCTCGGGACTCAGGCGGGCTAATATCGTTTGTTAAGAAACAGCTAGCGAATTAAAAAAATAAATTCAATGGTGGATATTATCGAAAAACATTAAGAACGCAGGTGTCTAAAGATGCAAAATTTTTTGAGGTAAACAGAGATAATTAAAGAAATTAGCCAATGTAAAAAATATTTTCTATTGTCTGCCTAAGCTATGCATTTGTCCCACTTCCGAATACTTATTAATGAGATGTTGACATGATTTCAATCCTGATTTAAGAAGAACGGATTAATGTAGAGTAATGAAGTAAACATTTTTGAAATCTGTCTATATTTTTCGAGGAATCAGGTTTTCAACATTTTCATAAATGAAATTATGTATCACAAAAATTTGGGTTTTTTTTGTTAGGAATGCATTAAAAATGTATTTTGATTTTTATCGTTATTTTAGAAACACAAAGTTTCGTAAGTCAGAAACCTGTGCTCTAGAGATTTTTTCCTCTTTTTTTGATATTTTTTGCGGTTTTGTACGTTTTCCCAAAATGTCGGAATCTGGGATAGAAAATTTTGCATTTCAAATTAGACTCAACACCACGGCGAAAAAGCGACATATAGAATCCTTATGGGAAAATTTTAAAATTCTTGTCGCAATGTATAATGTCTTACAGAACCTTGTCAACTACATCTTAATCATCATCAACATCCATATAAAATATGGAATTGATTAAAATCGGCATACACAACAATGTCACTTACAAAAACAGACGTGAAATAAACCTAGCTCAGTTTCTTTAAAATGTAGACATAAAAAATAAAATTTTTAAATAAATAGAATAAGACGGAAGCGTTTTCCAAAACCATTTACGCCAAGAAAATGAACATGTGCATTGGATTGTTTGTAAGTTCCATAAACAGAAATGACCATCTTAAAGGGTTGACAGGTCAATGAAAAAACAAGAAGCAAATGTTGTTATTATCATGTATTAAATATAATCTGACTGTTATCTGTAGTCTGCAACTGCTTTGTATGTAAATATTATGAAATAATTCTATTGGAATGCGTAATTGCTAAGTTTTAATCTTTAAGAGCTTTAAGTAAAATGTAAAAGTTACGAAACTTCCGCTGGCTGCAGTTAGTTGATCCCTTTGATGCCCTTTGGCAATGATAAGCAGATAAACTGTGTAGACGCATATGCATGTTAAATTTTGTTTGGATTAGCAAAACACAAACTTGTCCAACTAATGTGAGCATTATAAAAGATGTAATTGTAATCACGTAGTTGGTGTTCTATTTCCATAGCGTCCATAGTTACGATTATTCAAATAACTACTACGCTAACAATGCATGTGTATGTACACAAATAAGTACATACACAAGTACAATGATAAGAGTAGCACATCTTTGTGTGATGTTTTTGGCTTGTAGCAAAGAATAACAGTAATGTCAACTACATGCACTTATAAGACTTTCGTCTCATCTGCATAGCTACGGTATATAGACGGAGCTTGTTCTAATGACAGTTAATCTCTTTCCAAGTGGACTACATTTGCACTCACACATGATGATGTTGGAATCGGAGAGGATAAGTAGCAGTTTATGACCGCTTTAACTTTAACACTCTTTAATGTGGAAGTTACACACCTGTACGTGCACAATTTCACGCTGCAACACAAGGACACGTTTCTCTAGCTGACCATGGACACGTACACGTAGAAAGATTGTAGGATTTACTAACCACTTATTATGTGTATACGAATATCCATTTACTTAGACAATACAAAATCGAGAGATGTAATTGCTTACAGAGATCTAAAGTGACGCTCTACTATTTTGCTATTTCTTAGAAAGAACGCATGGAGTTTAATAGTATTACAAATAATATTATGTGTACTAGTAGTAAATAGAACGCACTAAATTACTATATTATATATCTGTAGTTGCCCTATATACATGGCAGACGACGATTAGTCAAAAAAGGCGACAGCGACATTTTTTCTTTGCTTGAAACTTTAATTTGTATTAAGTTTCCTGTTCACACCTCGCTACTATTTATGCCACGGAGATACAAATATACGCGAGTGCTACTTACTTTCTCGTAAATGCTACCTAAACACAAATTTCTATGCTTCAGTACATTTAACAACTACTTAACATCATGTCAAGAACTCTGTTTAACTTGTATATACACATTTTTCACCTAGATTATATCTACCATGCCTTATTTTATGCAACGAAAGACTCATTGATATAATTACATATATTATTAAGATATTTAGACATTATAACTGTGCTTAAAATGTATCTATAGTATATAAATGGATGGTAAGAGGGTTTTTTAAAATGACCAATACATACCTTAGGAAAAGTATGTACATATTTAATTCAAATTTTTGCGGAATTCCTTCTTTTACATATATTACGGGAAAAAAAACTAAAATTGCTTAAAAACAATTGGCATCCGTCAGTAACTTCCCACACCAAGTCTTTCTTATATGGACATAGTTATTAAGACGGAATATTCTACGTAGAATGCTGACTACAAATTGATCTGCGTTGTAAATAATATTGTAATGTTTCCTTGTGAAAACTACCTGCTGCGGTTAGCGCACCGCTAAAAGAAGCAATGAGGCAATGCGTAGTACAGTAATTATTTATACGTGACATTCTAGAGATAAACGATCCAAGAATAGCGCTGAATATTGAAAATGTGCAATGGACATGTAAAAAGGATTTAAAAAAAACATTTTCTGTGTGATAAACTCGCCGAACCCCTTGAATCAAGTAAAAGCGTTTTATTCTGTGCCTACAATAGGCAAGTAATCTGGAAAGGATGGACGATGATTGTTTAAGTGTAAAGTGATCGTGATAGTGCCATTACCACGATCACTTTGCATTTGCAGCAGTCAGTGAATTACTTGAACGCTCATATCATCCAATGGGATCTTAGATAAACATAAACACAAAGAACAATATTTACATAGATAAAAGTGTTTAATATTCACTGTAGCCAGAGCGTTGCATTCATTGAATCTGTCTTTGGCAAGCAAGTCGTATTCAACAGCTATTAGAAAAACCTGGTTACTCTGCATTAAAGCTATGAGCTCAGCTATAGAGCAGACGGAGTAGATAGATTCTCATCTCAACTAAATTACAATTGGAATTTTTTGTTTCAAGATCGAAGTTCTATGACGAAATCTAGAAAGCGAAGAATGGTAATATGATTGGCAATCGTAAGTTTTCCTTTTAGTAGGGAGACACCATTTGACAATTTAATAATAAAAAAGAGTCCCTCGCTACTTTGCAAATGCATTCGAATACCATTGAATAAATTTCACCACCTGATTTCCAAGTCCGTCCGTACTATTCACCTTCACTTCACACTAATACAATAGTAGCAACTGCTAGGTAGTCTACATAGACATGTTATATAGATAGCACAAACTACTCATACAAACTCCCATCTAGTCACTTCTAAGAATAGAAAGAGAATTTGCAAGTTATTTCAATTACGATAAGGTTTGGCTATTAAACGGACATCCCTGCACAAAGATATTCAAGAAATGTAAGTATCACAATTGATACCCATAGCTAAAAAATGTTTTGGCATTTCTTGAGTATTCATATGTTGAGGGTGTGGTAGCATTTTCTATTTACTCTTTGTGTAATGATAGTAATAACCTCATCCGTTCATTTGAAAATAAAAATGAAGATAAAGGAAAGTAGGTAGTAATTGAAATAAGAGGAGAATAAAAATAGCGTACGGGGTCTCGATTGATGAGTTTCCTCACATCAATACTAACAGAATGTTTTTTGATTTGTTTATCTCTGGAGCGAGATCGTCTCCTCCTGGTTTTCTCATTGTTGTTTGTAGAACCGCCACTTCCGCCACTGGCGCTGCCAACGCGCTCAATCATGTAATGGTGGCTGGAGTTATTATTCTTGACGAGAATGTGGTCATTGTGATTGTTGTGGTTGCTGATCTGTCGGGTTGGAATAATTTTCTCGGGACTGTCGCAGCAACAATAGCAGCAAGTGCAGCACTTCATTCCTGGGCCAGACCAAGCGCAGCCGGGAGATGGCGGAGCAGGCGGCGGTTGGCTATGAGCGCGCATGTTCAACGCCGCAGTCAATGCATTCACCGTGACCGGGTTAACAATTTTCCTGACTCCTGGGGGAAGGGGGTGATGGGCATGTTGGGCGAGAAGGAGGGCAGGCGGATTAAATCCTGCGGGCCACACCACAGGGACAGGGGCCCCTTTCGATCGGCGGTTGAGATTTGTGGTACTGCCATGGTGGGATTTCGGGTGGTTCCCTTGGCGGGACACAGTCACCGTCTGCTTTGACCTTGTAATCATTTGACTCTCTTTTATCTTCTAGAAATATTTTTGTTGTACTCCTGTCTCGATCATTTGGAGGGGACCTTCTTCTGTTTATTGACGAATTTAGTGTGCCCAGTCTCCTTGTCATGTCATGTCAAATTTAAATGGTGAACCAACGAAGAGACACTCACAATCTTATTGTCTTATTTTTCAGGAGTCAAATGGATTGATGCAAAGCCAAAATTAAAGTCAGAAGATATTACAAAGATGTAATCTGGTCACTATGACGGACTTCAACTCTCTCGTCATCACTATCTTACTTTTGGAAATCAATCTTGGTATGTGTACTTAATTGTCTTGTCTTGGAATCAATGTCTTAACTTAATTTCCATTGCCTTCTCTCGTCTAGTTTCTACACCAGCTACATCAATGCAACCACTACATCAAATTCATATATGGACATAATATAAATGTTATCTGTCTGAATGTCTAAACGGATGTCATTACCATATACTAACAATTAGCACACTCGAGATTCAATGTTACTTTGTTATAAGTGCACATAATATTTTTATAAGTTGTTAGTACTCTAGTACTAATATACTAATTTCATTATAACTCACAATTGTTGATCTCTTTCATTATACTTGTATTATCTGCACCAAGCATGTCCTATTTGATTTTGGCTACACGACACGATTGAACCGTCCCCACTCTAACATTTCTGTAGACATGTTTTGATAATATTATTTTTGCATGAGTCTCTGAAGATGGTTGACAGCATTACTACTTTCTGCTCACTTTCACAATGACAAATTGTTATCTTAATTAATCCAGTTGCACTTAAGAGAAAAAAGTTGCTTTGGAATGCCAGGTGTTGCTCATACTTATTTAAACACGGCACGACGTAGAAAAATTCGTAGGCCTTCACAAAAATGACAGTGCCAAATTTCTATGAAAATTAGACGTTATTATAATTATGGAGGAAACTGTCACATTCTCGGTTAGTTAGATTTTAAATTTCAAAAATTGCAAACTGTTAGAGGGAAAGAGGAAGGGAACGAAAAGTGTGTTAGTTTTAGTTGAATGAATCGTAGGGAAATTGAGTAGAAAGCCTTTAGTTATTCTCATTCGCTCAACCTCAACTCGAACTCAAGTCTCACTAATAAAAATCCGCAGCTCTGCTCAACGCTCGAAAAGTAGGGAAAGAAACGAACTTGATGTTCACGTCACTTCACCATGAATTCTCATCGACAAATGAGAGTTTCGACTAAATCTCTACGAGCTCTTAAAGTTATTTGGATTTCAATTGAATTCACTGTACTGTACCTAAAGAATGTGTGTCACGAAAAAAACTTACGGCATGACAGACAACACACAGTCAGTGAATTGCATTCGCATTAGAATTGAGTGTCTTGTCCTATGTAGTTCCTTTGACTTACTACGTGTACCTATAAAGGTATAATAATAATATAATATGACATATAGTAGCTTATTGTCATTATACCTTCCCATGTTCTATCACAGAGTCGAGACTTTGCGGTAGTGAACTGCTTTTGCATGAGCTGTATTACATCTTTCCCTATATATAAAGACATTGCACAGGTAATACATTTCTACCTGTAGTAAACTGTGTTAGAACTGTAGTATATCATTTAGCTACATTTTTAATACTTTCAGCTAGAAAATGCATATCCTATCTATAGCTACCAAGATTTGTTTGCAAAATAACACTTAGGATGTTCTTAGATATTTTACGTATATGCGTGTCATCCCTATATATGTAAAATCCCAAGCCTATAATCTATTCCTTAGGTATATGAAGAAGATTCTTGTTGAGTGAGTGATCTGTATTGTATACATGGTTGAGACTTACCACAGTAGTACTAGTGCAGAATGGCGTGAATAGAAGGATTTGTGCTGAGGTTTACTTTTGTTAGGTACATGGCAAACCATCAAATATAATTCATCTTGCTCCTAAGCATAAGGAAGAACGTAAGAAAACTAACTTCGTATTATCAATTCATTTCATTCTCTTCACTCTTCTGTACTGTACATAATAGCACATCATTCTCTTCTCTCCTACTTACATTCTTACACTTAAAACGTAGCTAAAGGCATTGCTTTGATTTTCTTTTGTCAGGATGACAATTGCAATTATCTTCGTGTGTATATATACACAAACTATGCACGGCTGCTCCTACATAATCTTACATATATACCTCCTTTGTGAAATATGTACCTAAATTGAACTATAAACTTTATCATTTCTACTAGCTACAACTTCGACTAAGCTTAAGATAAGCTTATGAGACATATGAAAGTATGTATGATGTGAATTAGATTTATAGGAGAGGGATTTTACGTTTACTATTAGAACTGCACAAGTAAGGATATGACTTGAATGCACTTACTTAAAAATCATTTCAGATCCTCAGGTAGATCTATCATGCTGAGTAACTTGCAGGTGGAGAAACAAATTGCTTTACATTATTGGAATCTGTGCTCTTCAATTCAGATCTATACAAAAGAAATGTTTGGATTCCTCCAGTATGCCATGTACTGCATTGTTAGAGGAAATCACAACCCAGATAATATAGCTAACAGTGTTAGCCCTTGAAAAACGCTATTTAAATGCACGTGTACCTACGTTTATGCAGTGACACAACTTTGTCCTGTAAATAGTGCCAATTTAAACCTTTTGTGCTCAGAGGATAATTTCCTATCATGTCTAATAAATGTTTGTATTGCAAGCAAGTCGCAATTAGAGTCCTGCATTAGCTACTTATTTGTTATCAGCAGCTAATTTTGCATCACTGCACTTACATGCAGTGACAATAAGACCTAATAAATCTCAACTGTTCTTCACGTAGAAAACATTCATAAAAAAAATCCTACACACAAATATGCAACTAACATGCCGTTATAGATATCCACTTTGCCCAAGATAAAAAAATAATGGACTTGTGTTATTGGCACATAATATTATTAACTATACGATATGCATTTATGTGTGTCAAATATCAAAGTCAAGAATGACGGCTACTTACATATTATGTGAATGGTGATATCTTCCTAGATCTAATTACTCTTCCTTCTTTTAATGAGCTCCGTAACATAATTTATGCTCACATCATTCTCAACATAATATTATTATAATTTATTAAAAGGAGATAAACACCGGTACTTCTGTAATATTCTACTCTAATATTCTATTCTATTTCTTATAACAAAATAATGCAAAATAATATTCCTACGCAAAAATAATTACACTAAAGCATAAGTTCATCCTTCACAATTATTTAATCCTTCTAGTACATTCATAGAATATATCTATCTAGGTAACAAGCAAACTTCTGCTAAACTGTAGAATGTTACTTACAACAGCGTTCAGTTTTTAAAATAGCATATCGCTTTCTAATAGGATAGCGATTAGTAGCAATAATTCTCTTTCAACGTTGCGGCTATTTATTAAACTACCTATATTTCTGTACTCATTCAACATGTCAAATACCTTACTCTATATTACATGAGTATGAATTGTACTATCAAAAGAATATACGATGTTAGAGTGAAATAAAATAATGTATATACATACTAGAAGAATGCTGTGTATAGTATAAGAACACAATTCTTCGGTCATTTTGACTGATTGCAAAGGAAATTCCAATATTTCTCTCTGCCAATTTCTTGCTACGCACACATTCAATAAACACTAAATGAATCAGTCATCTCTTTGTGGTATATCCATAAAATCTACCATGAACATCATGATTATGATTGTCTCATGTGCACCCTGCGATGGAAATACATAGAACATGCTTTCAATACAGAGTCACATGAATGCTTAAGTCCTTGTAGTTAACAACTATCTGGCAAATGTCGAATGAAATGAAACGTTTAGCTCGTTAAAGACTGCTATTGCATTACATTTCGCCAGTAACGCCGAGATAGGTTTACTATGACTGTGATTGCATTGAATTGAGCGGACTATTCCCATATAAACGCCGTTTGCAAGAATATATATTGGTTTTTCATGTTTCTCCCTTTCTCTTGTGGTTTGGTTATGATATGACAAAAACTTCATATAGATCTACCAACTGGTTAACAAGTGTCTCTCTCTGGGTAATTGTAGTATTTGCACTGACTCAGCATGCAATAATATTCCTGAGATAAATACATTAGTAATTTATAAATGCGTGAAAATGAGAAACACATTCCTGTAAAATTTTTGCTGCATCACAGAAAATTCTTGCATTTCGTAGAGCTAAAGAGCCAATAATATAATATAAGTACCATAACATCCAATCATTAATGTAGCTCTAAACCTTTTTTACTTAACTATCTAAAAACGAGGAAATTTGATGATTATGGCGTTTAATAAAACGTGCTACATGTTTCTATTGTGTAGCACACAAATATTACTTATGTGTACACGTTATTCATTGTAGATGCCATTTTCTGAGGTTTTCAGTTTAAAATGATAGAAAAATGTGAATGCCGGCTGACGAATGTGTGCTTAATCCTAGGCATTTAAAGAGAGAGTTTCTTTTTCCTTAAATGATCTATGGCCATCCCTTTCCTTACTTACCTATACTGCAACTGTTTACATAAAAAATATTTTTGCTAGTCAGACTTTTGTTTATCTGTAAGCCAGTTAAATTTTTATATGCATTTTCTAATTTTTGTGTAAGGTTTAAAAGAAGGAAAAGTATCTAACACCCTATTATGCAAATATTAACAGGGCTGTGTAATCTTTTTCAAATTGTGTTTAAATGACATGTGCTGTTAGTAACATACCGAAAATGGATGTGACTAATAATTAACGCCAACACCAAACAATAACTACCTTCTTGTAAATCATATTACAACTTACTTGAATCTTCGTATTAACAGGTGAAATGATGGAATTTCTACCATTATAATTATAAACAGCTACTTATAGCTGACATGCAAAAAGTTGTGATCATGTAGGTACCCAATAAGAACATATGCTAATAGTAAAAATCATAAAACATTCGTTTTATAAGCTGTTAGGTTAGTGTTGCTAATTTTTCGATGAGACAAATGCAAAAAACCAATGCTATAAATGTAGATGTACATGTTCAAAATGTAAATTCATGTCGAGAAATCTTTTTATTCAAGTGTGGGCGTATACGCATGTAACTGTGGTGTTCCGTAAACACATACACACATGATCTGCATCGCGTTGAAAGTGTCTTTAGATAATCTGCCACTCTTGTTTAGAAAACAGAACAAACTAAAGCAGCTTTCCTGTGTGAGAGTCATATTAGGCATCTTGGTTTTTCTACTTAGTCAATACCTGTTAAGAATTGTGATACGCACTTAGGCATAAAAAACTCAATCCTACAATATTATGTCGAACCTGTCTGAGATGAAATTGATTTTTTGTACTCGTTTTGATTCCATGTATTTTAAGATTTGTCGCTTGGTTTAAATATATTGAGCTTAACTAAATTCAGCACCACAGTACATTTAGGATAATTTAGGAGAGAAAACGTAACATTAAGGGGCGATTCAAGTGTGGTGTATTATTACTAGGTGGTTTTTAAGCAGCGTGTTTTAGAATATGGAAATGTGGATGGAGATTGAAGTTGAGATGAGAAATCTTGGCGCTACAAGTAGATCATCCCTAACGAACGAGACAGAAATCTAATGCGAACACGGCTATTAACTATTATTTTATCTTTGTTGGTAATGCCTAGATGAAGCAATGTGGTTAAGTTCCCATATCGTGTAAATTGAAATTCCAACTCAAAGAATGCTACCGACTGTAATATGGTTGAATCTATCGAAAAGTGTCGAGAACCAGAATGCTTTGAAAACAAAAATTGGGATTTAACATAATGTAACAAAATTACAAGTGAAATAAGAGTACGATTTCTCTAACGATGAAGATTGGTTAGCCGGATGGAATGATGCGGTTTTAATTTTGCGATGGCTTTACCTCATATGATTTTTATGTGGTCGTCAAAGATGTGTACAGGTTGATGTCTACTTATCCCTTTGCATTTATAACGCCATGGTGTCCCTAAATTGATAGCTAAACGCTCGTTGTTTGCAGTTAAATTTAATTTAAAGCATACTTTTAATTAATTGGATTATGGAAGGAAATGACTTTTAATTTAAGTTGTGTATGCCTATTAGATTTAGAATAAATAAATAATGTAATATTTTGCTGGGAACTTTGTATTGCTCGCGGTTTACTATGGTTATGGGCATTAAACATTATCAAATCCCTACTTCACTGCAAACAGGTACTTTGACGAAAATCTTAATAAGTACCTGCTAAAATAGAAAAATCAATTACTATTATAATAAAGTTGTTGGTTGTATTTGTGAAAAGTGTCGTCAACCAAAAGAAGAAGAAGCAATTTTTGTTAACTGGCTCCATTGTCCATTAATGTAAGAATAATTGTTATGAGGGAGAGATAACCAGTTTTGAGAGCTCTGCTAATTGCGAAGATGCACTTAAAACGTCCTAAAATAATATTCATATATTGTAATGTGTGAACAAATAAATTAGCAAGTGAAATAAGTTGGAAGGAAAGAATTAATTATCTCAACTGAAAGTATTTATTATCTGAGAATGAATTAGTACTGAAATATATCGTGGAGGTGCGTAGGTGGCAATAAGTAAATAAGTACACAGTACAGACAGACAGAGCTAAGTATAAGAAAGGAATGTAAGTTCTAATTTGAATCTCATGTACAATTAAAAATCTAATATCAATATGTCAATATGGAAGGAAGCGAGATCTTTTATGGACCGATGTAAATTGTTCTATTCATTAGTGGATTAGGTCTACACATTAAAAATTGTCTGTTGAGACCAGTAGTAATTAAATAAACAACTTTAATGCAAAGGATAATGCATTTCAAATTGATTCTTCGACAGACTCATGGTCGATATTCCAATTTGAGAGTCTGTAAATGCATAGGGTGTGACTGTCCAAAGGTGTGTCAAAGAATTAGCTAGGGAACTAATCAGAAATCTAATCGGAATACTAATCTTCCACTCCAATTACTTTAACAACTAACGAGAGGACTGTGCACATGAAAAGCTATATTTTATCGCACACATCGCCCCTACCTTACCTTTCCGGTTAAAATGAGGACTTGTAAGGTAGCCTGACTAAAAACACATAATAAATGATCAGCACCTTAAAATCATTAGCCATTTTATAAAATCCTAACAAGAAATTCTTCTTAGCCGCCGACCATCTACCTTCCTTGTTCACCTGACAATAATAAATCATGAATTATTTCCCTATCTCCCTTATACATCTCTTCTTAGGCCACTCTACTCTTCTATTTTCATTTATGTCAGTGGAGCAAAGACAACTAGGCATATACACAACGCAACTACATTATTCTAGAGTCCATTGTCATAAAATATGGTGAGGGGATCATGTCACACAAGATGTCAATTAATGATCGATGAATCGCTCTATAAAAAGTTTTACCAAAACTCAATCTGGCTACATAGCCATAATAATATTACAACTTATAATACGATACTTCAATAGCCCTTTGGGGTTTTATATCTGTCGGTTTCTCCAATACGATATGTTTTGGTTGTCAAATTTGCATTCATCTATTTTGTTTATAAACTTTGTGCTATTTTTTGGCTATTTAATATGTTCGACATATATATATATATAATGTATTGGTTTATAAATCCATAACACATTGGCACATAGCAATATCAGCACAGCCCGACTCATACTGATCATGCGTTTTAAACTCGACATATGGATATTTTATTAACTATAAGTCACGTTTTTGCACTTAGTTACTAGGAATATCAACGCTTGTATTAAGAGGACAAACATGAGACTAAAAAGGATTTCTCATTTCTAAAAAACATGTAAATGGCTCATCATTATGTCATATTATTAATCGAATTTGGTCTTCAGTCGTTAAGCCCACAACTTCAATAGCAATAGGCGAATTATTTCCATGATTTGTTAGTCATTGGGTTTTTTTCTAAATATCTGCATAAATGTGACTAAATATGGCTTCAGACTAAACACCGAAAGAATACTGATGTAATGAATGACTAATATATTCTTTTACATTGTCCTTTACATATATAAAATGCACAGATGCCCACAATTTTCACAATAAATATTATTGGTTTACTAAATCAATAATTAATCTATTTTATTTAGGAATGGAACTTACAATATAACTTCCAATAGTTATATTTTTTATCACGACAATTTGATGCCAAGGTAAACCTTATGAATTTATCCCATTGCAACAAAAACCAAAATAAATATGGCATAAAACATCTTTTAAATTATAATTTTTTAAAATAAATATAAACAAGAACACCCAAGGTGATTTGAAGAAGGCAAAAGCGTTTTAATTTTTAAGGTGATCCCATGTAGGATTTATGCTGCATAAAACACGTGCTTTGCTTGCACAAATATTGATTTGCGTTGTTTACAACTTATTTTCCAATTACAAGCCTATTATAAGAATTAGTGTCAATACCGAAAGAATGAAAAAACCGTATCTACGTTTTATGTTGTTATAACCAAATCGAATGAACAATTAATTTCTGTTGTGAGAAAAGATGAAACGAAGGTGTATCTGCGGGTGTGTTCGAAATTCACCACTAAACTGTCATGACATGACATAATTCTTTTATGTAGCATAATAATATCTTCTGTGTGTCGGTATATAATAATGATTTGATATTTTTGTGGTGGCGGTTGCTTTTTCCATTGCATGGTGCCGTGATAAACTAGTGCGTGATGTGTAATATTATTTATGAGCGACAACAAAGTTATTGTAACAATGTGTAAGTTAGAATTAGACGTGCATAATAATAATATTATAGTTGTAATAAATAATAAAAGAGCGATATATCTGAAGCATCTATTAAATTAATCCTTTTGCAAAATCCTATGTGTAGTGCAAATCGGCACGGCTATTTACCATGCTCAATTACAAATACTGCGTTTCATAGAGTAATAATAATAACGTGTTTATCTAGGTATTCTGGAGCCAGGAACAGATAATAAAGTTGAATTGGAAATACGAAGATGAACTATTTCCTCGTCGAAAGTAGCGTGTAGGCGGGCGAGACAAAACAAGCCGAGATAAATAAATATAATATGAAATCATTAAATCTGACAATGGGCAAAACTGAAGTGAGAGATAAGCAAAAGAATTGCACATGGAGTACATAAAGTACAGAGTGCAGATGCAATCTTCGTAATTTCGAGAAGTTTACCTTATAAGTTGAGATTGCAAAAAGCGACTACCTATATGTAAATGTTGTAAAGTTAGTCCTGGCTACATCTCACCTACTTTTACAATTCTGCCGTGTGGTTTTATTGAGATTTAACTACTTTGTACTTTATAATAAGGAAAATTAAATCTGCTAGTGAGGTAGCACCATTAATTTTATCGCTTTAAGATCATAAAATATTTCAGGGAATCCATTGTTATTTAGCGCTCGATAAACAATTGCTAAGGAAATTCCTAGTCTGAAGTGCAAAAGCTATTATAAAAATGGGTCGTAAAAGAAGGAGGATATGGAATAAAGTCAATCAGAACGCTATAACTTTTCAAGAGATTTTTTTTTCTTTGACGTTGGTGGCTTTGTATGGTTTGGTTGGGCTGTGAATGTAAACATATTCATAGACACTCTCAAAACACAAGCACAAACACACAACTATCGTAATAGCATTATGTTGAGCATGTAATAAGGATAAATGAATGCCAGCCGAGTATAAGATAGAAATGATCTGCTTGTGTTTTGCTGTGTCTGGTGGGGGATCAAGCAATAAAGAATGCTGACAATGAGAATGAGCCCAAGTCCGACAATGTGTGCATGTGATTTCTATGCTGAACAAGAGAAATGCAGATGACACAATAACCATTTCTGACGCTCTGTTCGTCTTCATCCTTAAGAGCCACAATTTAGGAAGGCATGTCTTGGCTCGTTCAAGTAGACGCAATGCAAGGAAAGGATTAGTCATCTCATTATTAAAAATACAGATCAACTCAACAAACGAGTAGGTAAGACGAGAAGACTTAAGCAGAGAGAAGAGAGGGTATTGGTTTGTGTTGGTGGATTGTTGAAAATGTACATAAATGGATGTGCTGTGCGAACTGACACCGGACTGGCCTGCATAATTTTATGCCTCCCTGACTTGAACTCTAAATTACATAATCCAACAAATATTTCATGTCTCTCTGTCTTCACTCTGCACTCAAGTGCCTTGTGATATATTAACTAAAACTTTTTTCTGCCTATAGCTAATAACTCGAAATACTTGATATAAACCATTCATTATTAAATCAATTAAGACTTTAAACACATACCATGCAAACGAACGTAAACATGGTCCAATAGACAACACGCTACAGTTTTTATGATGCTACATTAGTTCCAGTTTTCAATTGAATACTAATACTAATCAT
>JAAAYG020088055.1:0-35445 GCA_009936455.2 Tomocerus minor | reverse complement strand
TATTGCTGCATCCGTAATTGAATAAATAAAAATACTGATGAGCTGCGCGAAAACTTTCTTAGGTATCATTCGTTTGAAACTACTTGTGTTGTACTTGAGTTGTTTCATTTCATGGGAAAAGGGAAAATCCGAAACGGTGTGTATCATATCGTAGTATTAATTAAGTTATGCAATGTTATATACGTAAATATAATTACAGGACTGAACAATAACAAGAGAGTAAATCGGAATTTTACGACATTTAAATTGAAATCACCCGTTTCTTGAAGGAGGACATGGAAAATTCCCCCGCCTCTCTGTGCGATATAAATTATATTCAGATGTAGCACACATAAATGGTATGAAGTTTGAGTAAGAAAAAAACACAACAATCGCGTTTGCGCAATAGGGAGAAGTAAAACGTGTCCGGCTAACTGCCACCAGGCCAACTGCCGGACTGGCTAACTGCCCCAAAATGGGAGGAACTATTAATTTTTAGCTCCTCCTGCAACAGCCAACCAAATCTCCCTTATACCTGCTTTGCTCTTAGGATAAATTGGTTACCCCTTAAAGGCATAGTGACTTAGCATAGGGATTTAGCATGAGAATTTAGCATAGGGATGTAGAATGAGGATTTAGCATAGGGATTTAGCATGAGAATTTAGCATAGGGATGTAGAATGAGGATTTAGCATAGGGTTTTAGTATGAGAATTTAGCATAGAGATGTAGAATGAGGATTTAGCATAGGGATTTAGCATGAGAATTTAGCATAGGGATGTAGAATGAGAATTTAGCATACCTAGGGATTTAGTATAGGGATTTATAATGGGGATTTAGAATAGTAATTTAGCATAGGGATTTAGCAAAGGGATTTAGCATGGGGATTTAGCATAGGGATTTAGCATGGACATTTAGCATAGGGATTTAGCATGGTGATTTAGTATAAGGATTTAGCATAGGGATTTAGGTTAGGTTAGGTAAGAGATGATTAATTTACTACCTAAGCTACATCCCTGTGCTAAAGAGATTTGATTGGCTGTTGCAGGAGGAGCTAAAAATTAATAGATCCTCCCATTTTGTGGTAGTTAGTCGTGGTGGCAGTTAGCCGTGGTGGCACAAGCAAAAAGCATGTCCTGAACTCAAATATTTATAGGACGATGTCAATCATACACATTTGTGGTAGTAAGGTTACCTTAAGAAAAATGCCTGCCTCAACATTACTGTCACGCATAGCCAAGTATTTTGAAATTTTTTTATCACTAATGTAATGTAATAGATTTTTAAAATCGTTGGATAGCCAAAAAGTGTTTCCATGTTTTTTCGAACTGCACATTACACCGCCTGCTGCATTCCCACCAACTCTTTTTGAAAATCGTACCTTAAAAGAAATAATGAATATCAAAAATCGAAACCCGAACAATTTTCTAATAAGCGTCAGCACTATGTTATTACCAGCTGGTCATATGAATGGGGTTGTGTCCGCCATGTCTGAAAATCCAAATATTTTTTACAAATAGTAGAGTCTTTATCCTCTTCGTCGATGGATGCCAACTTCTTGAACATTGCTCCGCAAAATATTAAATGAAACAGTTAGAAATTGTGATAATTACAATTTATTTTTATTGACATGATATTGTATTTAATTACCCCCCAATTAATATTTTAAAATTCCTACTTCATGCAACAAAATGTCTTTTTTGTTTTCTTCAGTCGAAAATGACTCGGTTAGATAATGGTGTCCTTGCTGATTATTTATGTTACAATCTACAAGACACATTTATTGTTATAAGATTTGAAGGATTCAGTCACATTGATATATTTGAAATAACCATCTATAAGTTTCAAGTAACTGATTTGCCATCGAACACTAGTACTATATTTGCGTTTGAAAAATTTTCTTACTAGGTAGGTGTCGTACTCTGAATCGTTTATTGCGTTGACGCTTTTCCCGTCTACAGTAATTTCTGGTCGGATCAGTGCGATGCAACCTGCTTCTTTTCATTCATCTAGTAATTCATGAATAATACTGGTCATCTAGTAATTCATGCATATTATTAGGCATCTAGTAATTCATGCATATTACTAGGCATCTAGTAATTCATGTATATTACTAGGCATCTAGTAATTCATGTATATTACTAGGCATCTAGTAATTCATGTATAATACTGGCCATTTATATAGTAATTCATGAATAATGCTGGTCATCTAGTAATGCATGCATATTACTAGGCATCTAGTAATTCATGCTTATTACTAGGCATCTAGTAATTCATGCTTATTACTAGGCATCTAGTAATTAATGCTTATTACTAGGCATCTAGTAATTAATGCTTATTACTAGGCATCTAGTAATTCATGCTTATTACTAGGCATCTAGTAATTCATGCATATTACTAGGCATCTAGTAATTCATGTATAATACTAGGCATCAAGTAATTCATTTATAATACCATATTTTTTATTTATTGACTGCTTCGAAATTAAAGACACAGTAAAATAAAGTAACATAACAAAAAGGGGTAGTAAACAATTTATATAAGTAATTCATGTACAATACCATCTATCTAGTATTGCATGCATAATATTAGGCATCCAGTCATTCATATATAAAACCAGGCATCTAGTAATTCATATAACTAGACAACTACAGTAAAAGTCAGAAGGGTAATAGGGATTTACATGTATTAATAATAAATGTAAAGGGTAGTATCTTATACTCCTTAGCATTTTACATGTATTAATAATACATGTAAATCCCTATGTAGAATTTATTAATACATGTAAATCATTGTGTAGAATTTATTAATACTTGTAAATCCCTATGTAGATTTTATTAATACATGTAAACCCCTATGGATTGACTTTTACTGTAGTAATCCATATATAATACCAGGCATCTAGGAATTCATGTATAATATCAGGCATCTAGTAATTCATGTATAATACAATATATATCTAGTAATTCATGTATAATACAATATATATCTAGTAATTCATGTATAATACAATATATATCTAGTAATTCATGTATAATACAATATATATTTAGTAATTCATGTATAATACAATATATATCTAGTAATTCATGCATAATACTAGGCATCTAGTAATTCATGCATAATACTAGGCATCTAGTAATTCATGCATAATACTAGGCATCCAGTAATTCATATATAATACCAGGCATCTAGTAATTCATGCATACTAGGCATCCAGTAATTCATTTATAATACCAGGCATCTAGTAATTCATGCATAATACTAGGCATCTAGTAATTCATATATAAAAACAGGCAGCTAGTAATTCATGTATAATACTAGACAGCTAGTTATTCATATATAATACAAGGCATCTAGTAATTCATATATAATACCAGACATCTAGTAATTCATGCATAATACTAGGCATCCAGTAATTCATATATAATACCAGGCATCCAGTAATTCATATATAATACCATGCTCTAGTAATTTCTGCATAATACTAGGCATCTAGCTATTCATATATAAAAACAGGCCTCTAGTAATTCATATATAAAAACAGGCATCTAGTAATTCATGTATAATACTAGACAACTAGTTATTCATATATAATACCAGGCATCTAGTAATTCTTACATAATACCAGGCATCTAGTAATTCATATACAATACCAGGCATCTAGTATTTCATGCATAATATCAGGCATCTAGTAATTCATTTATTGTACAATACTAGTCATCTAGTAATTCATATATTATTATAATACTAGGCATCTAGTAATTCATATAAAATACTAGGGATTAGGTAATGCACAATACTAGGCATATAGTAATTCATATAAAATATTAGGGATTAGGTAATGCACAATACTAGGCATCTAGCAATTTATATAAAATACTTATTATAAAATGTGATTTCATAGTTTGAATGAAAGCCGGAAAATTTTTCAAACTTGATTCAAACAGCTTCTTTGTTTTCCTAAAACTTGACGCGCAAAAATACAAACAGTGGCTTTCATTTGTACAAGCCAAACACATTTCCAATATTTTCAATAGCGCAATTTGCGGAAAATTTCTTTGCAGTTTTAGCCCATATGCATATGCTGATTTATTTCATTTTTTCGCCCGAAGGGAGGTAAGTTTTGAGTACTTTGTGCGCACATTATTGTAGTGTGCCGAATTATAAGACTGCAATTATTTAATTCTCCTTGTAGAGTAACTTAAACTTATCTGGGATACTTTTGAGCAAATGCACATGCTCAAAAGTACCCGGGCACCTTTGAGCACCCCAGCCTACTTTTCATGAATAGTGGACAGGCTGACTTGAAGGCACTCGACAATGCCATTCTTCCTTCAGCAGTTGCAGTTGCCTAACCAACGTTTTTTCAATCAGCAAGTTAATTAGAGATATTGTTAATAGTTTGTTGGCATGAATTTATAAAGGTCATAAAGTTTATAAAACTCATAAACCAACATATAAAATTTATAAACTCATAGTTTGTTGTAATTGCAAAATATAATTTATAGCACTTATTCCTTTTCATCGTATGCAATTATGGTGACTCTCATTTATAAATTGTACAAAACTTTATTAGTTTCGGTATTGGGAAAATTCCCATTACTGTTGGGTTCACATTCATATTCAGTTTTCTCTCGGAACAGCCAAATTCGGCTTCATTCTATTGGCCAATTTATTTGAAACACACTACTCTGATTTGTAGTTAATATGACAAATTTCTATACCATTCTCAATGGGGGGGGGGGAGTTATAGCAAAATATTGTCCGTGAAAAGGCATAAGTGCTATAAATTTTATTTTGCAATTACGACAAACTATGAGTTTATAAATTTTATATGTTGGTTTATGAGTGTTATAAACTTTATGACCTTTATAAATTCATGCCAACAAGCTATTAACAATATCTCTAATTAACATGCTGATTGAAAAAACGTTGGTTAAACAACTGCAACTGCTGAAGGAAGAATGGCATTGTCGGGTGCCTTCAAGTCAGCCTGTTCACTATTCATGAAAAATAGGCTGGGGTGCTCAAAGGTGCCCGGGTACTTTTGAGCATGTGCTCAAAGGTACCCCGGACTTTTGAGCATGTGCTCAAAGGTACCCGGGGACTTTTGAGCACGTGCTCAAAAGTACCCGGTGACTTTTGAGCACGTGCGCTTGCTCAAAAGTATCCCAGATCTTAAATTTCGTCATAATGTCTACAGAATAGACGTTGAAGTTAGGTTTAAGCCATAAGAGAGCCGTTTATCACAAACCCAAAGTTGGTATCAAACTCGTATGTATGTATGTTAGTGGGAGAGTGCGACATATACTATTGAGTAGAATAGACACACTACCGCTCAAGCCTAGAGGACTTACTAGCAGTGACTCCCTGAACAGCTTTACTGTTCGGAGAAGCCACTCATTCGCCCTGCCGACGTACAGAATGCAAGCAGGGACGACAAGGGCAACTCCGATAACTCTTCCACAAGGATGGGATATTACTACCGGCAGATAACTTGTCTAATGCGTTGAGGAGTACAAATATAGTGCTGGTCCTATGTAAAAGTGCGTTATCAGCATACGCGTATTCAGCTCGCCCGAGCAAAACTAAAGAAGTCAGACAATAGGTTAAAACAAAGCAAAATTCTATGTGTCCGTTGAATGCGACCAAGTGCACATTGGGCTATCAGGTTTAATCTTTCCAATCAAGCTCCTTTTCGTGTATCATCATAATTCAACGAAATGGCTAAGTGCCTACCTCAAGTATTCAGCTCAAAACCAAAGTAACTATAAATAAATATGAAAACCATTTATGGCCATGACTTACCATTGGCGCGCTGTAGGAGTGGCCAATAAGCGCGCATAACCCAACATTAACGTACGTAACTCACATTCTGCAGATTAAGGTTTTCGGTGACACTGATTACAAATATGAAAACCATTTATGGCCCTGACTTACCATTGGCGCGCTGTAGGGGTGGCCAATAAGCGCGCATAACCATACATTCACGTACGTAACTCACATTCTGCATATTAAGGTTTTCGGTGACGCTGTATCCAAGAATATGAAAACCATTTATGGCCATGACTTAGCATTGGCGCGCTGTATGGGTGGCCAATAAGCGCACATAATCCAACATTAACCCATTTATGGGGCCATATGGATATTTACTTTTAGTATGTGATGGTGATGGTAGAAATAATTTCGTGGTTTTGCAAACTGTGTGATTCTTTCAATTATGCACGTTCAATTTGCTAAAATATTTATTAATTGCTGTTTTTGCACATTGTGCACTGATATGTAATATTGGTTCTGGATCAATGACTGTTAAGTTATAGATGATCAAATAAGTATAAGATTTGACGAAATTGAAGAATTACAAATAGAAGACCAATCCTTTCCACGTGCTAAAAGGAAAGTTAGCCTTTTTAAATGCTTTCTAGTTAGGGACGGACTAGACGCCAATACACGGGTAAGGTGGTGCTTAACCTTTTTAGTCTTATTAAGTGTTCGACCTTGGTAGGCATCGTATATTATGGCAGTTAACTAGAACCTAAAGTTTAAGTAGATTGCTTCTTCACTACGTTAGACGCTGAGATTAGTTTTCTCTAATAGTCTAAAGTGGGGACAATCACTGCAGGGTAGAACTAGCTGCTAGTTTTGCTATTTTCCGAAATTTCGGAAGTTGTCAAAATTTTGAATCTGAAGGCTTCTATCCTAATACGACCCTAGGCGTGTGATACATCAATTTAAAGGTCTTTCCACCAGTGTTAGAAATGAATCTAGGAATTGGGTATAAGATATGGCAAAAATGGGCTAAGCCACCAAATTGAGAGACGAAGCCGAAATTCAGGTCAAAGTGAATGTTCATAGCAACAATAAATAATGTTAACAAAAAATATTAATAACATAAATTTCAATCTTCATATGCAGGGTTTAGAGGTTTTTGATTATGCTGATTACGAATATGGAAATCTTTTGTCGCTGTGGTTAACCGGTGCCGCGCGGCAGGGGGTTGCCAATGTGCGCGCATTGCCCAACATGATCAGATATTTGTCATGTTCATCATACAAAGGTTTTCAATGACGCTGATTACGAATATGAAAATCATTTATAGCTACTTCTTACCGTTGCCGCGCGGCAGGGGGGGTCAATATGAGCGCATTGCCCAACTTGATCAGATGTTTGTAATATTCATCATATAAAGGTTTTCAATGACGCTGATTACGAATATAAAAATCATTTATCGCTACTGCTTACCGTTGCTGCGCAGCAGGTGGTGGGCAATGTGCGCGCATTGACCAACTTAAACTGATGTTTGTCATGTTCAACATATAAAAGTTGTCAATGACGCTGATTACGAATATTAAAATCATTTATCGCCACTGCTTACCGTTGCCGCGCGGCAAGGGGTGGTCAATGTGCGCGCATTGATAAATTTGATCATATGTTTGTCGTAAAAAAGTAGGTTGACAATGTCCGATAGGTTTTGATTTGTCCTTCTGGTCAAGTAGAAACAAACGGACGATTACACATTTTTGAAAAAGTCAGTCCAGAACTCGTTCTAATTCCTAAAAAATGCGTGCCCGATTTTGATGAATGTTGTATACACAAAAGCATTTAAATATTAACTTATTCATTATATCCATGGTTTCGACTGAGAAATCAAAAAGTGGGAAGCTTCCCAATTTCCCAGTGGGAAATATGGGAAACAAATGGCCAAGTTGGTTGGAAATTGGGAAATCAAAAATAGACTGGAAAATGAAACATAAAGTATAAAAACTGATATAAAAACACTGAAATATCAACTTTTATCTTCAATTTTTCCCATAAAAACGTGCTTTTAGTTGTATTGGCTATTTATACCTACATAATGTCGATATTTTGAATTTTATTTTCTAACAGCAAATTAACTTAAAATTGAATGTAACCATGACGGAGAATGCTTATATTTATATTAGCCATTTAAAATCTATAAAAGTACTGTATTTTGGCATTATAAGCAATTATTTTTCATATCCCATAACGTTTTTTCATTTCCCGGAAATTTTCCATATTTCCCAGGACCTATCAAAATGGGATGGGAAATGGGAAAATCCGAAACTATGAATATTTCGCATATTTAAATTCTCCTTTATTTTGGGGACTAAAATGTTGAAAATTCAACGAAAGGTACTTTGATTGAGCCATGATAATCTTTCGTATTTCCAGGATTTCATTAATTTTCAAGAAAATCTGACAAACTTTAAGAAAGCGGGATAGCTTCGTTCTTTGCATGCAGTTTGATGGCTTCTCTAAATAAATAATGGTAATCCCGTAACTTTAATAACATCAAACCTGCCTTTCCAATTCCGACAATCTCTACATAATGTCCATGGTAATGTAATGTATTTAGGTAGTTTTTCCCATTTCTTCTGTTTCTCTCATTTTTCACTTCTTCCACGTTTATCCAAAATGGGTGAGAGAAAGTCAAAAAGGTGGAGATTTAACATGCTGAATAGCGGAATGTGGAAAATTCTTACGAAATCCATGTAAGCGAGACCCCATTAACGGAAATAAATTAATCAACTTTGTGCCATGTAAAGTTTGTAAATACTGATGTAACGGAAATATTTTTAAAATGAAAAGAACTAACTTTTAATTTATAAAATAGTTAATATATGCTATAATGGTTTCGTTTCGGTCAATAGTTCCAGAAATAACTTTTTCTAGCAATAATCCCTTATTTAAGCTCCTGATTAGCTAGCAAACAATTACCGCATATTTTATAACAAACATCATATTTTATGGGAGCTACGACAATGTATATATATGTACTCAAATATAGTAGCAGCCGGAATTAAATTATTTTGTAGGTACAAACGATATTTTTCGCAACAAAATTTGCACCTGTAAAAGTATGGAGTGGGGTAAGGACCTGCGTAGGTGTAAAGATGTGCCGTATTAACTGTGGGCGAAAAATGCCCTACTTTCAAGACCTACAGTAATGGCGATGCAGGAGTAGAATCAGATGCAGAATAGATGCTGGAATGAGATAGTGAGTTAAGTTATTTTTCGAAACGTGAACAATTTATTACCCCGAAAGCTACAAACATGACACCTGAAAAAAGTTGATTTGGTAGATAAAACTTGAAAAAAGTATCCATTGACAAAATGTCCGTTGAACAACCGTAAGGTAGAGAATACAATCCTTATTGTTGCTCTTATTGTAAGATGTATAGTAAAAGAGTGATTCATCGATCGATGGATCCGACATTGAAAGATACAAATAACAACGGTGCGGTTCTCGTCCAGTCCACCCACCCTGAGGCCTCACTGACCTGAGCTCCTCGGCCACACGCCCCCGCCCCCAGTTAATCGTAGTCGTTTAATTAATTGCAATGGGGAGCGGTCTGGGCGTGCCCCCGCCATTCTCTTCAACAGGCTTCAGTTTCCTCTTTTGACTTAGCTAGCACAAATACCATGTACAAGATGTCCTATCTATTAGTAATAGTCAATTCGCAGTACATAAGTAAGTAAATCGATTCGTACTCATCCCTAGATCTAGTTAGTACTCTTATCATATATAGTAAGTAGTGTATTAAATGTAACTCTATCTTGTCAAAAAGCAACCAAAGCAAAATATCACAAACGAGATAAAACATTCCGTACAACAAAGTCCTGGCTCATTTCACATGACCTTTAACACCTGCCTCTAACAGTGACACGAGCTGAACTGGTTCTTATTCCTAAAAACAATACTCTCTACTCTAACTAATTATGTATATTTAATACCATTTAGTTCCTACCAACCCATCTTACCCCTATAATAGTCGTAATAGTAATAATACGGATAATAATAGTCATAAGTAATAATAGTAATAAATAATACGGATAATAATGATAATAATAATAATACTAATAATAATGATAGTAATGACAATAATAATAATAATGACGATAATAATAATAATACGGATAATAGAGCAGTTGTAGTAGTATTACTAGTAATAGTAGCAGTAGTAGTACATAGTAGTAGTAGTAGTAATAGTAGTAGTAGTGGTAGTTAGTAGTAACATATGTACATTAGCGTCCCTACTTACATAGCTTCTTACTTATGTATATGTATTTATTATTCACAAACTACGCCTAGGACTACGTACAGTTCTTTACATTTCAAAACACACGCATTACGTAAATATGCACAGTAATTGTCTTATCATACAAATTAGCTACATTACGTATTATCATAAGTACACGTACACAATATTCACGATTAGTTTAAACCCTTAGTAGCAAGAATTGTATAGACACTCAAAATTGTCAAAATTCGTGACTAAAGAGCCCCACTCAATTCCTAATACGCACAAGCGAACCTAGTTCAGCAAGTACTTGCCATTGACTATGATTTTATTTTATATACATACGCCAGTACCGTATAGAATGGAGTTAGACATGGACACTACAGAATGGGGCTCAGCGCTATTTGATATCCACAAAGTGACTTACATTTAGAGGTGACAGTAATTACTTAGCTAATAGATGACCTCTCATAACAATCTACCAGTGACTTTGATTTGTTGCCCAGCAAATTAAATAACATCGGCTTTTGATTGTGCCAGCCCTCACGCATCCCGAGATTCCTCTGGGGGGTGCGCTATCTATCCCATTTCTATCCATTTCTTTATTTTCACCTAACGCCATATTCACCTATTGATTGACCCTTAGTTAACTATTACAGATACAGAGGCTACATTAGACATACATACAAGTCGTAAAAGCTATTTCATAATAATATGTAAAATGGGATTATTGGTAGCCTTTTTATTGCAGTTGTTCGAGGTGGGAATTGACAAGCACTTAGCATGCGTCTCATTAGCTAGCTACCTGCTCCGCCTAACCATTATCAGCAGTGCAGCAAGGACTAATAACTATCTCGGCTCCTGAATAAATAAACAAACTGCCCCAAAATCTACACACTGACTGATCCTTTGAGTAATTAGACAGTGATGTATGTAAGCACCTGTGGGATATTGTGGGGCACTGATGATGAGGAGTACATCGCGTCACGTAGCACGTCATCTACACTCATACACCAATAGAACATTTACGAACGCAATACAAAAACAGCCATTACGGCTACCTATCTATCTAATGTACACAAATTACAAAGGCACGTAACAATAAATAATACTTAGCTCTACATCAATGTCATGAAAATTATATTTATGTTTATTAGTAACGTGTAGTAACAAGTTAGAAAATCATCGATTCATTAAAATTGTGCTCTTTAATAATAATTGAGGATGGAAATTCCTAACGTCATGTCTACTCAGCCCACTAAGTAAGTAGTAAGTAGTGTAGTGTGTTCTAGGACGAATAATAACATTCAAGTCATCCATGACAGTGACAAAGTGCTCTCTATCAACTTTTCCCACTCTATTTAATTGCATTCAACAATGTTCTGCAAATGACGCAGACAGAGGTCAGGACAACAGGAAGAAAGTTCATCAGTTAATTGTCTGACCAGCTCCCGAATTTCAGTCCGCGCCCTCTGCACCGAGAACCCAAATAGCTGGTCAGGGCACCGAGGATGCAAATTGCCCACTGGGCTAGAATACAAGTGAAAATGAGTGGATGATGAATGCCCTTCGTGTCGTAACTTCATATGTTCCCGCAAAGTCACAGATCCCCGACGAGGGTGGATCAAGTTTAAATGGGATGTGACTTAGCACTGCACTCTACATTGGTTGACAACAGCTCCAGTGTCCCATGCAAGAAACACCGTCTTTATGTCCATGTCTTCGGAGTTGGACATGGACTGAGCTAGCTATTCTCATCCCTCATCGTCACTGTCATCAACTGGGACGAGGCCTTCCTCCAAATGCTTTCTTTGGCTTTGAATGTCTGCTATATTTGTAAGACGGGAGTGAAAAGGTAGAGTCTCCAATCAACCGTATAAAAATGTAGCACAACCCTACGCAATTAGATTTATAACAATTAAAGAGGTAATTGTAAGTCCTCTATTGTAAGCTACTATAAATATTGTTACTACTCACTCTGGGCTTGATACTCCTACGCTACATTCAAGATAAAAAATGGCGTACATAGCGCCCGTCGAAAAAGTTGCGTACAAGATTAGAAAACGTATCGAAAGGATTGCGCTGCTTTGACATTTTATGTTTATGGATTCGGTAGTCAAGTGAATTAAACGTCCCAGTCTAGAAAGTATGAACTACTCTGTGTATGTAGTGATGATTCATTAGTTCGACACATTTAGCTATCTCCTATGACGTACCTACTTCATATACTTCATATAATAATCCAAATCCAGCGATCAACATTTAATCAGTAGCTACAGTACACAGTAAACATTCACTACCCACTGGTCTTGGTTAATAGTTACTAGGTCAAGTTATGGCTATTATAGTCCATGTCACTTGCACGCATACCTTAATATATTAGAATATGTTGGTAGACACTGTCCACAGACATCAGTCAACAAGTAAGTGTAAGTAGTATTGCAATGTACTTAGTTAGAAGAGATTGGTAAACATTTCATTGTTCATTGACATAGTTGCATAGTCTTAAAGGCTACAAATATTATAACGCTAATCTGTCGAGAGCAAAGTGAGTGCGACAATTTTCGCTTGTCCCTCGTTCACCTCTCCAACTAAAACGTAAGGTCCTTGTGTCCCCCACAAGTTAAATGCAGTGTCAGATGTAAGGTTTTGATTGGTTTAAGTGTTTTCATTGCTTGGTTATAACATTATTGAATGAGAGAGAAAGCCCTAGGGGGGTGTATGCTAGAGCCCTTGTTGCTCCGTGCAGCCAAAAGGAGGATGGTCTGTGTGTCAGTGGCTAAGATGTCTAAGGAAAAGGCGTGGGCGGGACGAGAGAAGAGAGGACGCGCGAGCGGACGACGACGTGGACTTGCTTGGCCAGACGCAGAGGCACAACGAACGATTCGTAAGAAAAAGCTTTCAACTTCCAAGCCAAGTACAATTTACAAATGCCCAGTAAAAAGTGCAGGAAGGATTAGTCTAGTTAATTAGATATTGCTATTATGTGGCTTCCCTGGACGAGTCCGTGAGATGGCCATTCGGAGTTGGGTGGCTAGTGGCTGATGCGAGAGAGACTAGTTAGAAAAAGTACAAAGTATGTAGAAACCTGTTCTGAAGAATTGTCCCTATTTACAGTTTGGGCAGTGGACTCGGCTAGGGCTAGTCATGTGTAGAAAAGAATTTTCTCCCTATCAGCTATGCTCGTTGATTGAGTGGAGTAAGAAAGTTGAGTGGAAAAGACGCGACGGTACGAGAACATACGCGCGTCACTTAGCATCACTTAATCTCGGCTAAAAAATACGAGCGTGCACACGTCCACTTCAGATGTCCGTTATCAATAGAAAGAATGCGCTCTTCCGGTGAAAAAATTAGTGGTAAATCTCTCGTCCTTCGTCCCTAGGTGCTAGTCTATCGAGTATGAAAAGAGCCCTACGACGTCCGCAACTAAGATACCCGACAGCCGCCTTTAATAATAAAGTCGCTTATAAAAAGTCATTATAAAAACTAGAGATTATTATCCTGATTATCTCGTCTGTTAGCATTCCCTCTCATCGCCTCTCACTTTCACCCTGCTTTCACTCCGGCGACTTTCCCCGGAATTTGGCCTCCACTTTCTCTCGTCTCCACCATCTCTTCCCTCTCGTCTCTCTCCCTCCATTGCCTTCCCTACAGCTATCCCTTGGCAACTATAAAACGCACTTCTGATTAGTTCTCAAAGTGTTTCAACGAGACGACTCAATGAACGACCAGCAGCATTAGAAATGAGACAGAAAACGCCGACACTCAGTGTCGTAACTACAAGTAATACCGCATGAACATATGTGACACACTATTCAGTGACCTTGGGAAAGGTCAGCTAAGTGTGGAAAGGTCAGCTACGCTATTTCAACAAATTTAGTAAGAACGCACTTAAGAGCTATTTATTATTTGCTGTAGGTTCACTAGCTGGGCAGGTTTCGTTAGGCGTTGCTTAGAAATTGAGTAGCCGGACTCCTAGTCTCAATTAAGTCTATTCTTTTCTAATTGTGTGTATCGTTATTGTGTCTTTGAATCTAAACGGCAACTATCACGCACTTCTTATCCTAAAACATTTAACAGTATTAGGTTAGTGAGAGCTGGAACATTATTTTCGCCTTCATCAAAGGCTTTCTATCAATCCACAGAATAATTAATTATTTCTTGCTTCGATATTCAACCCATCTGCCTGAACCACGATTGTTTTCATCTATTGCTAATTATGTAGGTAGTAATTCGTAGAGCTTACATTATAACTTCCTTTCCCTATATTTAAGTGTACCCCTAAAGTTCGAATATTTTATTAAAAGGTTAACGACGACAATTAGCGAAAAACACTTGCACGAGCCCGCACAACGGCGCGCAGATTACAAATTGAAAGCTTTCTAGTGACAATAGTTACTACTCTTTTGTATTATTCAAATTCCAAAATCTGGTTTAATATGTTAAGTCAGCATGGACAGTCAGCAACAGTTCCTCCGTGTTACAAATATTTGCTAAGATTCTAAGATCTCCAGCGGCGACTATAAAATTCTTTTGAAGATGTCACTCACACCTCATGCTCTATTTTTGTGCACGACTACACACGACACACCTAAACATCCCTATCAGTTAGTCTTGTCCGTTTTTACAATTAATTCCTATTTAAATCCATTTCCTTATAATACGTGTTTCCAAACCACAGACATACAATATCGAAATTGGAGCGCGAAATTGCTAACGCTCTAATATGTCGTATATTATTATTATGTTGGTTGTTGATTGTTTATGTAAATGTAATGCAGAATGACTTCGATGGTCATCTTAAGTTTACAGACTTGTCTACTTCATAGATGACGCACTAAGCTATCTGACCAGTCATAGTCACTTTTTATTGACTTCATTTGGTTGGCTCTATTGTATCAACCACTGACGACTAGTAGGAAGTCCTCTTTGCCCTTAAACTCATCGGTGCCGCCAGCCGAAAAGTGAGCGCATACGATCATATTTTTACTTGTAATCTGCTACATCGGTACATGTAATTCGACTAAAACTAATAAAATGAAATCTACTCTGATAATAATTATCCTCGTCTACTTAGCTGTTAGCAGATCAACCCGATAGTTTGTTCAATTGTGAGTAGCTGCGGAGTGTCAAGAGATGTTGTGAAAGTGTAAATATTAGATCTACCCATTATCCGTTGCATATAAAGGGAACCAATGTACAAGTACACAATTATTCGGGAAATTCGCACTCCTCATCAAAGTTTCAAAAGGTCCAGAAAATCGGACTAGTAATAAGAACTCGATGCAGGATAAGATACTTTTGTCTTTACGAAATTAGTAGCACCTGTTAAAAATCACTTGAACAAGTTTCTTGCATTCTGAAGCGAGCAAAATGGACCCCGCCCCCTTTAATACGTCTTTGCCATTTCCTGACTTCTCTCCTAGTCCCATTTCTCATTTAAAACACAAAGTCATCAAGTCGGGACGGGAGGCAACATTGAAAAGTGACAATTGCAGATATCAAGATCTTTACTCCCATCCACACACTCATACACTTTGACATGGTCCAAAATGAGTTATTGGATCCAACCTTGCAAATGGGACCACGATCTTTCCCAGAGAATCTTAAGCTATTTTTTTAGGCTACGCTCACTTACTCATGATTAACACAAGTCCTCACAACGAGATACATACTAGTGCTTTGACATGTTAGTTGGCTACAATTGAAATGAAATTACTTTTCACTAATGCACGACAGTATGTCACCATGAGGCAATTAACGACGCTCGTAAATGGTTTCATCTTATAAAAACCAGTGATTAACGCACAAATTGCGAATGATGTTTGGGGGTTATTGAGCTAGCTGACATACACTAGCTTGACATACACACACTAGAGTCCCTGTACCAGTATGAACATTGCAGACTGCAGTTCTGGCAAAACGCAGGTGAACGCTTTACGCGTTCAATGAATTGACGTGTATAAGAAAGTAGCTACATACGTTAATTAAAAAGGCCGGCTAGCATAAATGCTAATTGCTGATCAGTAGCCTAACCTAACTACCTGTAATGTTAAAAAGGCATCAGATTGACTGAGTGAACACACCTCGGACTAACTTGAAGTCTCCCTGACCGACAAAAGTATAGGGGGAACAATTCGCCTTTTGTGACACGAATCTTCCCCCGCTACAAAGTACAAACGAACACAGTGAAAACGACGAGAGCCAGAACTCCGCCTACGTCGTCTCTACAAAGTACAAACCTTTACAAATGTGAATTCAGGATAAGAATAAGAATTATTGTTGGCTGGCAGGAGTCATACATCTTTGTGCATGGAGACAGTAGAAAACAGAAATATCTCATACGGTTTCGTTGTCACCTACAACAGCTCAGTAGGCAATAATTTGAAAAATAGCACAAAATTTTACTAATTTTCTAATTTCTCAACACTTGACCCCTAAAATGTAGCAACATTATTATGCTCCTGAAAAATGTCTAGAAATAATCACAGATTTCAAAAGTGCAAAACCCGTCCAAAATTTTCCCTACTGATGACTAAGAGTGGCAGCAATTTGACTTCCTGATAACAATGATAATAATATGATACAATAAGGTAAGTGAACGTTGTCAGTAAGTAGCACTTGTCTTGATCATCAATTCTTTTCTTTCTCTCGTAAACTCACAACCACTAATCAGTTAAAAATAGTTTTACTTCGGGAATCACTTGAAAGTAAAGATCGACTAAGCCAAAGTTCATTGCAGCGGATCCTGACCCCAAAGAATCTAGTAATTGTCATTACCCTGCTCAACGGATTTATTTACAAATATCGTGGACTCAAAATCCTGCTTCAGAATATTTATGGATGGCCTATCAATTGGTTTTAGATAGTAATTACATTTAAAGTATTCACGTAGGTAATTGATTAGAAAGTGTATTTGAAGACGGAGATATGAATTCTGGATGCGAAACCATTTCCCAAATAAATAACGCCTGTAGTATAAAAAATCACAAGAGATATTGAACAGAATTCCATGATATATACCGCTGCTTCGTATTGGATGCCTTAGTCGTAATTTAGCTTTAGGTTTTAAAGAAAACATGCAAAGAAAAGCAGTTTATGGACTACATTTTCTATTTATGTCGAGATAACAATTTTTACGTCGTTTGGCAAAGTAAATCATTCAAAATATTACGAATTATTAATTATTATTAATATACGGAATAGAATGACCATTCAATTATATTGCTCATTGCTAATGGCCTGGGCAGTTTTTCATAACATACTGTCTCGGGGAGTCCTAGTTATCCAGTCGCTTTTGGAATATTTTTTGACGATTGGCCGTCAAGGCTGGCCAGCTCTTGCAATGCTAAAACTTTCACTTATGCAACCTCCGGCCATTACCACATAGTTTGCATAACGCATAAGTTTCCTTCTTTTTTGGCTGCAAAGTTATAACTCTTATAACCCTATGAGTAAGACAACGAGACATCAGTTGAATAACTTTTTTTTACATCAGTTTTTACAATGAAGATCTAGTACCTAAGCCCTTGGAATTAACTAGCCAACCATCCTCTGCACTTACCTAACTAATAAGTAAATAATATTATGAAAACCGAGATTATTAAACACCCGTACACATTAGTAATTAGGTGATGGTACGATCAGAGAAATATTATAGCTGCCTTGATAAGGATTAGAGTTATTATTGCACAATAAAAAATAGACGGACTTGTTGCTTCTACTTCCATCGTCATATTATTGCTATTTAAAAATCTTATGAAACTGTGTAGATAAACATAAATTAATCTTTGCAAAACTATGCATTGAGTACTACTTAGGATTTTATAACATACAATGTTTGATTGATGGTCTGTCAGTGCATTTTTAGTGATGCGTTCCTCTACCTAATGCACGGCGAAAAGGAAATCCCTCTCGGACCACATAAGGAAATAGTATAAAACCTATTTAACTAGTTCTCACGTGTATGTTTTTAATAAAATCGGAATACTTCCCCAAAATACTGACGTCGAATACTCAATAAAAAATATTTTTTTACAAAGTTCAAAATATAGACGAAATTGCACTTATTATAAGAACACATTACTTAATATTGAGTATTTAGTACGCAACTAAGTAAATCGGATGAAGTTCAACAGTAGCATCAAAAGCCCTCAAGGGTCCCCCAAAAGGCACAACCCTTAAATGAAATATCCAATGGTTTCTAATTGGCTCAATAATGTTATTCTGCGTTGTATTGTCTGCTGCACAATAACAGAGACATTTGGAAGGGATGGCGGCCCTCTCCGTATACGCACAACAAAAGAGCTGTGCGTCAGAGCACTGACAATGCAATGGGGCCATTCTCTTTATAGCACATGATTTGCAATTTCCAACACAATTCGACCCTACTTAATATTTTACACCATCGAATAATGTTCCAAAGGTATCTTAAGCGACTTGGACTAGTTAACGACAGGACCTTCAGACTGTTGGCATTAAATACATACTAAAGAATCTAATAAGAAATGCGATGTATACAAATTAAATCCGACTGTTGTCGATGAACTTATGGCGAGGTTGTAAGATGTCATTGATGCGTGGCATAATTAAATAAATTGGCATAATATGGCAAATAAGTACAAAGACAAATACAAAACAGTAGTGGTAAGTACAAAACATGAAAGTGCCATGCAGGATCTCTGAAGCCGAAGAATGGAACCATAGAAGACCATATTACAGTTTTTTCTAATCACAGGACATGGAAATATTTGTCACCAAAATATTCAGCGATAACTTTCTCTCCCTTTTAGAAAGTCACTTTCCCGCACTGGCAGTTCCTTTTTGACAGAATCAAAATTTTCAGGATGGGTAAAACCTATCCGAATTTTCGTTATTTAATGAAAAGGAGCGTAAAATATTTTCGCCATTACAATCAGACCTTTTCTGAATGAATTCTAAATTTTAAGTTAATAATTATGAATAGCAAAAATATCGACCAACTGGTATCCATTGCTTTGTTAAACTGATTGTGTCAGGTTGGGTGCTGATTGAAGTACAGGGTCAATAAGAGGTAGTAAATTTCAGTGAAAATTGCCAAAGCAATTCGGGAGCAAATCTCATTACATTCGGCAGGACATAAAATACGCTGAGAAATAGATAACTGTCGTCTTGTATGAAAGAATACATGGAACTGAGTTATCGTCAAGCAAATACTGGTATTTCCATATTAATTTACTGAATATGGTCATCGGGGCAAATGTGGCCAGAATTTCAAAATCCAGTTAGGAGTTGAACTAAAAAGAACAGCAATGCCACAGGGTGAGACAAATATCAAATCTAGCATGCAACACGAAACATTTCTCATACCAAAATATAAAGCCTTAAGTTAATTACATTTTAAAAAGTTATAATTACGTACAAATGGTAATTTAAATGGCTAACTATGTAAAAATTTAATTTGTGGTAAAGAGCTAGTAAATGGTATTAAGAACGCACTCAGTCAAATATTATTGGCATCCCTACCCACTACAGTTCCTGAGTTGAATCATCTCATAATTGAACGTTTGTGTAAGTTGGTTAATACAAGTCTTGCAAGTTTTGCTAACAAATGTTGGGTTGACTTTTAGAATAAATTTATAAAAAGTTACTAGGTCTAAGGAAAATGCTGAGTGTGTGAAACGGAGAGGCCCGTTAAATTTTGCCGAAGAGGATCTGGTAATTTGTCAGTAGGACGTAGGACTATGTGCAGGATACAAATACATAATGATTTCTATCGTTAGTGATGTTATGATACAAGAGAAAGTCAGACAGGGTGTTTGATGTGCATGCAACGTACTGTACATATGGTGGGGGCGTGTTATAAATAATGCACACAGAATACTAAGACGAATCTGTTAGGCAGACAGTAAGAGGAAATGCACTAAGATGTGAAGTGATGAGATGACATTAAGGCAAGCAGAAGAAAATGAAACTCGTAAATGATATGTATCAGTACAATAATAAAAATAACAACAATAAAACACAAATAACTCAGTACTAAATTTTTTTATAACCACATGGAAAAAATATAATTCCACATCAATGAGGGAAACAAAGGCGTCATAAACAAAAAAATAGCCAAAAAGATAATAAAATTCGCCCAAGACATCAAGACGTGATCATACAAAATTCTTCGTCGATTAAATGTGTAGTATGTACTAGGTAATTTATGTCTGTACTTAGGTATGTAGGCATAATAATATTTAGCATAATACAATAGTTATGTGTACATTTCCATACAGAAGGACTTGTGTTCAATGTATATAATTGTATTAATTATCGTGTGTATGCATGTAATGTAGTGATGTAGTATTTAAAATATGCGTAGAGCAGTAGAAACATTTAATTAATTAGGATTCATTTTAGTAGATACTAATAAGACACGATTCACCAAAAAATTGATGGCACCACAATGTGAAACAACAATGACAAACTTACTATATCAAAACAAAAATCCAAAGTCAGGACGATTTTTAAAAATTGAAATGAATTTTGACCAAAAACATGACTAGGCGTAGATTTAATTGCTTACACGACCGACGGTGTGCATAAGCCAAATTGTAACCTACCAACCGCCACAACAAACCAACCGCCTCCTTCCTCCCGCCGTCTGTCGTCTTTGTTCCGCACACACTCACCTCCCCGCCAACCCACCCTCCTGCTCTTCCTCTGCCCTCCATCTCCAACTCTTTTCTCCCAGGTCGTCTTCGCCAATGCCCTCAGCCCCGCTCCATTCTTTGGTATTCCAGGGGACCAAAACGGGGGTCGTCACTAGAATTATGTGGGTAGAGACGCCAGTTGTTCGGCATGGGCTCACTTGGGGCAACTCCTGTTACTTCTCCGATCACGCTCCCCTTCCATTTGCGGCTGCTTTGGATTTTCGCTTCTGCCGCGCCATGTTATTTGACAATTGGACAGACTGCTGGAATTCGAGTCGTGGACTGGACAAGAAAGAGTTCCGCCAAGGAAGGCAGTTTCCAGCACTAGTCCAGATTTGTGAGGCAGGCGGCTAATAGTCAGTTCGGCCGGCGGATCGACTTCGTGTCCAGTTTCAGGCTCCATCTTACAAATGCAAATCTTTTGAAATGCAGAAAGAACGACAAGAGGCGGGGAAGGAGAGACGCAGAGAGGAGGCCGAGGCGAGGGCCATTGACGGACCCTGGCTGAGCCTCCTCGTAGTGCCCACCCTTCCCTCCCACTGAACCCCAGTCACATCCACTATTAGAGAAAACCCCTCTTTTGCAAAATAAAAATATATCCAGGCCATAATCATTTCACTACTTCTACTTAAATTAGCATGGCGTCCGGAGAATTCGTCCCATGCCTCATTTCCCCCCGCAGCACAATTAACTGGTGTAAATTGACAGTCACATGGTAATTGTGATTGGTTGGCAGCAGAGAAATCAGGACTGAGACGCTCCAACACGCTCAGTGACCAGTTACAATAAACATGTACAATGTAGTAAATTAGCTAAGTTGACGCGCTTCGTCCTTTGTGTCACTACTAGCAATTACACGACTGTGATGCATATGTATGTACAGAAATTGGATTTTGATTGTCTCATCCGCTCCGATCATTAGAAAAGGAGTCATTGAACATATAAAATATTATTAGTGTCACTACGCAAGTCTATGCAGAGCCGAAGGGCGAGCCCTGAGGAGCACCTGCAGGAAATGTCCGTGGGCGGGCACGACGCAACGGCCTGCATGAATCTAAAAAGTTAGACTCTCCATGCAGAAGTGGACTGGGAAGTTGCCGCTCTCTGGGTTTAGGTTTCCATTGCACCATCAAAACCCGGATGAACACGGATTTCATTTTAATTGTTCTTCACTGTTAAAAAAACAGGAAATTTTGCATAAAAGGGAACAAGTCAGTCGCTAGGGCGGGCTTTGATGGTTTAGTGAAAGTTTATCTCGGGTAGGTGGGTGTTTGAATGTTGGTCTTTTGTCGTTGCACCGCCCACGGCTCTTCTTCTCAGTCTGATGCTCCCAAAGAGTCCCCTAGCCGACAGTCTGTACCCCGCTAACTTATTTAATTACCAACAGTAAGCCTGCTATTTGTTATTGATTCCTAGGCTCCGCCTCCTTCTCCTTCAAAAATCTCTACGAGTAATTATATAAAACATCCGTTACGGTAACCGGCACAGAGAAATCGTTTAAAACTTTGTTTCGTCAGTTCGCAATACTCACTAGTGATAGATACGTACGTACGTGTAATTGAAGGTGGTCAATATTCGTCGTCGTCGCGTACAATAGTATGTGCAGGTGTGTATGACGTGTGTGGGAGGCTATTGTTGAGTGGAGTGAGTTAGTTCGCATTAGTAGTTCTGTTAATACCGGTGCGGTGTGCAGTAGTCCTGACTGCTACGAGCTGACTCGACATCGGCTCAGTGATACACTTGCCCTCCGTCAACACCTCCCTCCTGCCTGACTCACTACCGACTCACTAACACTCACCAAATCAACAGTCACCCCTACCTACCGGCTACATATAGCAATCAATGGTGAACGGAGCGCAGCAGCGCCTGAGCGCGCGCACTTCTGCGTCCTACTTGACATAATCTACCACTTGTTATGGGAAAGCACATGAGGTACACCAAAATCACTATCATATCATACTTATCATAATAATATAACATTATCGTATCATATCCTCACATTAAACACATCCAAGTCAAAAAGGTTAAATAGAAATCCCGCCTCTGCGCCTGCCTCGCACAGCGTCTATCAATTTTAGTAGTTTAGTAGTACCATCCTCCCGCCCTCTCTGACGGCAGGCTTAATCATTACCTTCACAAACTACTCCTCACCTTAAGCAACTAAATTATAAGACTCTTTTTCGTCTGAATGAACACTAACTAACTAGCCAACACATTTTCATACTCATAGAATCATAATTTCAAAATTAGACTATAGTATAGTACATTAAATTAACTGTAGTAATAACAATAAGGTATTTAACGTTTAAATAATAATAATAAAGATAATAATAATATTAATCATCTTTCCTTCGTCTGTCCCTTCCACCTTCTGCACCTCCTTCCACAACAACTCTGCCCGCTGCCCCAACTTTACCAGAACTTCTACAACCAATCAGCGAATACTTCAAATACAACAGTCGGTGTTCCTACCTCTACGCCACTTGAAACAATTAAACTCAATTTTTGTCTCATCAATTCTAGAGATCTCCACCTCATCTCACCTCACTTCTGCATGGACCACCATAGTCAACAAATAGCCGACGTCGTGCCCAATGGAGGAAACCACGCTCCCTCCTTAAACACTAATTTTCCCAGCGGAACAAAATGTGGACGCCAAATACAGAGGCAATAATACCATTGAACGTGCACTGAGTGCACACCTTATAGAGTGTCGAGGACACTTACAGCGTAATACGTGATGTTTTACATTGGCGTCCCACCATGTACCACTCACTCGCCTTACAAATAATTCATAAAAGTGACAACGAACACGTATTATTAGTACATCAGTACGATTAAAAATCTAGGAGAGTAAAAAACTAAGGGGTACAACGAATTGAGCGGGAACCTTGTCGCCGCAAGAGATTTGATTAGGAGCAGCCGAGGGACAGAGCGGGTGGTGAGGCACAGAAGGGCAGGCAAATCTTTCGACAATCAAACTTAACGCTGTAATAAACAAAGTATTAAACGTTGTCGGCATACAATAGCTACGTAAAATAAAGTTAATTAATTATTGAGCTAATTATTACCTGTTAAAATTGATACCTAGTAGTGATATAAAATTACCTCGATCCAACTTCAAAATACGAAATGAGACACAAAATCAGTTTTCACAAAAAATCAAGTAAGCGAAACGAACAAACATAAACTCTAACGTTTCTCTAAGTTGCAGTAGTATGTAGTAATAATAGGCGACGACGGGAAGGGCAGAGTTAGGGTGCGAGGCGGTCCGGCGGCGCGCAGTGCGAGGCTGCAACAACCACAAGCGGCGCGAAGACGTGGCTGCCGGGAGTTTCCTGTGCCGTCGGCTCTTGCGCCTAGTCACAAGTCAGTGGTCCGAAGATCCTAACGACTGGGCCTTCCGCGCGCCGCACCCGCCCCGGCCGAACCGCCCCATTCACGTTTTGTGAGAGGTAACTGTCGTTTTGGATTTAGTGACTCTAATGTCCATTATAAAACGATTCCACTAAAAATGAACTAACATCATAAGTCAGGTTCCCGATTATGTTATGACTTCACGCTAAACTAAACTGTCCACTTTACCGTTTTACACTCTGCCCTTTCCTCTTGATTTCCTTCTTCTCTCTTCCCTAACTTTTTCATCCTTTTCAACGTCTCGAAATCAAGCTGCAGACAACCCAACACTAAACACCCAAGTCACACCACATTAATTACTTTCTCATCCCCTGCCCTTCACAATTAACTACTATACTTACATTTTACCACATTCGGGTATTTATCCACGTTAACGTAGCTCCATTTCATATATTAGCCACACTTTCCCTTTCTTCAGCCAACGCCAAATTCCTTCACCATTTCTCAACTATTGCTACAATTCAGCTTTATCCAAAAATTCAAAAATTACCCACTAGGAATATTCAGCCATTGTTTCGTGACTTTTTAAAAGTGATTTAAAGCTAGGTATATAGAAAATAGAAATAACTGACATGGCAAATACAACCTGTGGACAAGGTAGAGGAATCGATAGACTCTTACATTACCATCTTTCTTTTATGCTAGAATATTCGACCTCAAGGCTACAAAATGGGTATTTTGGAATTTTTGAAATGCTGATATGCCCCTTTCTCATGCAATTTTCAAAAGGTAACAAGTAAAATTGTCAATCTTGCTGCAGCTTGAATTGAATGATTTCATTAAATTGAAGTCAACGTAATAGTGTATCAAATTCAGAGACAAAATCAGAAACTTTCTGTTGTTACGCAATGGAGGGGGTGGGACTTTTCAGAAAATATTATTAATCTTGAGTTTTTATGTAGAGTAATCTGGCTGGGAGGGCTGGATATGGTTGTCCCAAAAATTTCGGAAGTTAACAATTTTTAAACCGTACGCTGTACAAGTCATTGAATCGTTCAACGGTTCAATGACTTGAAGTTTATTTGATATTTACGACGTTTTGTTTATTTTCAACATTTTGAATATTATTAAAACTTCAGCAAAATATTTTCATACACCTGCCTTAATTCCTATCTTGTTCTATTTATATAACAACTGAAATGACTGTTTGTTTTCAAAAGGCAAAAGGCTATCCAGTGATATACCATTTTTGTTACTTACAAGAGACTTCACTTTAAACATACCTACACAGTGAACCAAAGTTTCCTTTTCCAGGGAATCGGAATTTCCTTTTACTTTCACTTATAAAATACGACAAAAAATGGCTACAAACAAAACACGTATTCCATGACTGTTTGAATCTGGTGTAGTGTCTGAAGAAAGGAAAGGGCGGCAAAACGTGGGCTAATTTCAGTGTTTCAGAGTAATGAAATTATGAGCTTACCTTTGACACAAAACGTAGGGTTAAGACTCGAGTCTAGGTTTAGACTTGAGAATTAACCGCGACTAATCTTCGGTAGTAGTTAGGACTAAAACGAAACAAATAGAGTGCTATTATAGCCATATTCTTAATGTACAACAGACAACAGAATAAAAATTTGGGCGGAGTCACAGAAATTTGCACTTAGGATTGGCATTGACAGAATAAAAAGTTGGGTTGGGTCACAGCCCGATGTTCCAAAAAGGCGCCGTTTGACCTTAGTATAAATTTTCAACCCCTTTCAGGTAAGTGAAGTGGAGAAAGAGGGGCGGGCATGGGATACAAGGTTTACTAATCTACGGCTACGAGGACTGACAACGACTACGCAACAAAAGAACTGGTATTAAAATGATAGATTACCGAAACGGTAGAGCGCGAGGACGATCAGCACCCTCTTTAACCAATGGCTTATGATATTCACGTCCTGGACGAGAATGAATGGTTGTCCAACAATGTTCACAGTAATACTAAATAATTCCATTTCAATTAGTGCCACTCAATAACTGGGCAGCCCAGAAAACGCAGTCACAAAGAAACTCTTTTATTTAGTCGGGCCGGGCACTGAAAGCCGGGCACTAAATAGAAGACCCACCTTGATCCACTTTTACTTTGGGCTTAATAGCAAAATCAGAAATCCCACAGATCTGGTAGCAACTTTGACAGGACTTGGTTGGATACATTTACTTCTACAAACATCCAAATCTCCGAGATTTCAGGCCTTAAACAGAAGGCGGCTGAATGCAATCACCGTACCTGGAGACAAGTGACATTTGCACAGAAAAATGGAGCAAATTTCCCCCCGCAACGTCCACCGCCGCACTCGTCACAAAGCTGATCGTCTAGCACGTAGGGCTTAACTTCAACCTGATGGTAAACAATATCACGTGTACTCCCTTCCGCCAACACCCACCTTATCCCTCCACTTTGTACAATTAATAGCCGTCCAGGCGAGACTCGAAAGGAAAAAAATTAATTAGTCTGGTCACTATCAATTGGGTTTGTTAACAACCGTAAAGTTTGCTAAAAAAAACTTTATCGGCTTCTACTTCAAGCAGGTGAGGAAGGGAAACCGATCGGGAGCCGGAAATATTAAACCAAAAAAGCCGAATGTGCATTAGCTGCTTAATACATAAAAGCCCAAACATATCAATGCCAACAGCAGAATTGAAAGATATGGTCACATGGTGAAATTCAAGTAAATAAACACCTGTGCCGCCCCTAAATGTGAGAAATTCAATTTTAAAATGACAAGTGCCAAAATATAACAGCAGTAGCTTCAGTGATTACTACTAAGGTTGCTTGGTGCAAGTTTTACAGATGGTGCTGTGTTATTAAAATTTTGGAGAATTGTTTTTGATCTTTACTGGCTAGATAAATATTTTCTTCATTATTGAAAAATTAAAAAATAAATGTTACAACTCTGGTGGTAATTCCAAGAGAAATCCCGAAATGCGCTCTTTACCCCATTTTCCACTTATATATTTCTTTTTTCTCTATCATCACACCGTTTCTTTTATGTTTTGCTCTTTTTCCCTTCTAACCGATCGATAACCTTAGGTTCTAGACCGAGATTCAGATAAAATTATTGAAATGATGTCATTATTCAGGCAGTGAAGCAGGATATAAACTTACGTTCAGTGAATAACTAAATTGTCAGATTTGTGTTAGTGTCAATAGATGTTTGTGTGATAAAAAGAAATAAATGGTCATGAAGATAAAAATGGTCCCCTAATTAAAGAATATTCTGAAGATTATCGAACATGCCATTGTTTCGTCACTTCGAGACCATTAATGACCAAAGCTCATTTTTGTATTTGTCGTTACTACGTTACGATTAGTTCCACGTTGACCAGGAGACCGCTCAAAGCATTGAATTTCATTTTTTGTCTATATTTTAAAACAAAGGACATAAAGTTGAACAAAAACGATCACGCAAGAACATCAAGAAAGAAACATAGTTTCTTTGTTTACGCATTCACAGTACTTTACATCAAAGACAACTTTAATGGGAAACAAATAATTAGAAAGATATTTACATCTACTATACGAGACTATTAGCAATCAGGCACTGCGGCATTTTTTAACTATCACTACATTATTAACAGTTGAAGGGTCACTCTAGATGTGACTGCCAACCCCTGTCGTGCAAAAGTAGTTCATTGGCGTTGTGCAATACAGTGTGACCATTGCAATACAGAGTGAACGTCCAAGCATACGACTTAATTTTCCAACAATTATTAAAAAATCCAATGCAGAAAATGTTAAGGCACACAACAGCAGCAAATAATCTAAACTTATAAATAGACTTGTTAAATATATTAAAAGGATAAAGTTATGAGGACAGAAAGGCAACAAATTAGCATTCAAATGTTTAATCTTAAAATGAGGCTCAACCAGGACGACGACGACGACTTTTTTTTCTTAGAGCATGAAAAGCCTTTATCCGGCATACCCTTTTATCGATGTCCCCGTGTTGCAGCTGGACAAATCTTGCAGAAATGGCTGCTATGTAACTTTGTTGGTTGGAAAACGCCACGCGGCCAGCACCTTTTGGATATTTTAGTTCCGGATCTGTGTCGATTCCTGCATAGCAGACACCACCGTACAATCGATCCATGATCATCGCCAGTTCAACTGAAAGACACGAATAAGCAACATAAGTTCCTTCGTTTCCACTCACAGAAGGAGAGAACGGTTTTTTCTGGAACAGTCCATTGAATATAATTATATTATATTAGCCTTACACCCTAAAGTCTGAACTACAGCTCTAAGTAATTTTAGTCTTAAAGATTTCTATAGAAAATGTATGCGCGTAATTAAACTTTTTATTTGAATATGTTCACTTTATAATGCATACAGTCCCACAAAACTTACTACAGAGATGAGTTTAATTTTCATATACTTACTTTGGGATTTTCATATATGCATATGAATTTATAAAAATCTGAGTTGTGATAAATCCTATAAAAGTTTAAGCCGCATAGGTCCAAGTACAGTTGAATAAAGCCGACGGCGCCGCCGATAGTTAAGATAAAGATTACTCACCGGCCTTTAAGGGTCGTGGTACACCTCCCACAAAAACAGTTTTTCTAGGATCAAGTGGCATTGAGGCATCGAGCACGAAGTCCGCATCAGACAAGCGCCAAGGTCTTATTTGAACCGGCTTGTCTTTGATAGTCGGAGAAGAGACACACAGATAGAGTTTATCATCATCTTGAATACAGGCGTCAATTAGTTGCTGGACAGAAGCTTCCTCCTGAAATCACAAGCAGAGCCATGAAGCACCAATTTAGTCTCCTCCGTCCACTGATTAGCAAACACAGTGGGGGAGTAGAGTAGGAAACGAACTGAGCCTTGCCTGAAAGAGAAGAAATGCGTAGCCCTTTGGAGGAAAATAGGATTTACTTTCCGCCTTGTGAGGCCAATCTACCACCAACGGCCCGAACCGTCTAAAACTCGCCGTGATCTCCTCTGAAAAACCAAAGAAAAAAAGTTACTGAGAGGTAGCGGTGGAAAAATACCCAAATTGAGTCCATTAGAGTCGCATAAATCGAGTCTACATGGTGGGATATGCTGAAACATATGCCCCTGGCTCAATTTTTGTATCCGGACAGTTTAAAAAAAATGTCAACGTCAAAAAAGTCTTGGCTGCTTCATAGAACAGAAAATGACTAATCAGGTTAATACAGGTTGATGCCCTATTGTCCATGGGTGATACAGCAACAGCCATTATTCCTAGACTGAATTGAAAGTTCATGGAAGAGGATAGTACCTTCGTCGATATCCGGAGGCAGACCGCCGACGAACACTTTCCGGGAATAGCGTTCTCCCGAATCATTGCCTTGTTGTCCAGCCGTGACTCCGACTACTACAGCTGCTCGGGGGGACACGTTGGGCACGCCCACAGTCGGCGCTCCCGAAGGATCCACGTCTTCCAGCAGAAAACCAGCACCACCTCCAGTCACCCCTGTGGGATCTACAGCACAATCCCAATTAGCACCTCCACGCACACACACATCGTCAACGTTACGTCGACGTCAGCATATTGGCGCTGTCTACTCACCTCCCCTTCCGTCCCCTTCGCCCGTCCGCATCATGTCTGACAGGTATTGCTCTAAGGACCGCATGTTGTCCAGAGGTCCAGCACCATTTCTTTCCTGCGCGTAATCAAATAAAATTTTAATATTCTAATAATCATTTCTTATCCATTCCAGCACGATACTATTCTAATCGGGAGGAAGTAAGCAACAAGTTTCTACGTCTTTGCGTGCCCTTTTCCAACCATCAAAGTCAAAGGTTGACAAAACAGAGATTGCTTGGAATGTGCTAACAATCCGTGGCAATAGACAGCCTTAATACAAATAATGTGACGAAGAATTTATTATATTTCTGTAGACAGTGTTGGTCGGATACCTAATCCTAAAATTTGGGCATGAGAATAATACGAAAATGTAGTATTACAGCCTGAGATTTGTAAACTAAGGGACATACTCCATCAATAATTGCACCGGACATGCATATACATTGACTTGGAGAAAGTTTTTTGTTCAGTTCACTTATTGCTATTGAGGGTTTTAAAAAATTTACGAAACAGGAGACCTACAGCACCAAAAAAATCCCAGACTTCTAATTCCCAAGGAAGCCATGAGATCTAATAAACGAGAGATGGAAAGGTCAGACATCAGCATCCACAACTACTGCATTTCAACCAAGAGAAATCAATGCTAGTGTTTAATATTGGATTTCATGGCGCATATCTCACGCGTACGTACATTAATACATTAATCTGTGTCTCAGTTGCCGCTTGTCTAGCTTTGTGGATGTTGGACTTGTAAAGAAATGTAGTTATTTTAAGACAAGTCTGGCGCACACCTCAAATTGTAACTTGGCATAAATTACAGTGACATAGCATAGCGAATGATCCCTTCTTACTTTCTGTTTCACCAGAGATATGTAACGGACCAACACCATTTCTCTTCCAATAATCCCTTTCTTTCGTTGCAATTAAATCAATAAAAAAAAACTTTCCCTTTCCGTCGACTCAAACAATCTAAAAATGCATTTGCATCGTAGTTTATTAATTTTTAGTAGTAGGAGGCTAGACAATCTGAGAACTGTCAATCAATACTGTTGCAAATGCAAATCAAGTGGGTATCGAGATTTTTTGTGATTTACTTTGCAACTAACAGACAGCCAAATACACAAAAAGAGTATTCAAGTAGGTAATTAATCACTGACCTGATAAACAGACTCAGATTCTGTCCCCAATCCACTGCCATCAAATGGTGGCTGAAATGACCCTTTGCCGGGAAAGTTTCTACGGAAGTTAGGCGGAACAACCATCGTCGGACTTAATTTTCGTCTATAAAATGTAAAATGACAAAAATATACATGGAATTATTACAATGGCATACTTAACACAATTTAGACAGACATCATTCGCCCTGAACGTAATGTGCAATGTTTGATCCGCTTTGAAGTACACTAGCTAATGGTACCGATGCTCTTAAAAATGAATAAAAAAATAAAAATGGATATGGCATGACGAAAACACAAGTTGTGACTAACAATCCAATGCGACTAAAACTGATCAATCATATTTTAGTGTAGGACATTGTCTTTTGTAGTGTAATTTTTTTAAACTTCCCAAAACTGACAAAACACAGCTGTCGGTGTGACTTTCATATTATACATTTGTTTTTAAACTAACCTTGTTGCATTGTTATTTTGCTATATCTATTGACGAATTAATACTATTATTACTGTTGTAGATTGCAAATTCAAGAAACCCTTTAAAAACATTGTTTTTCCACGATATTTCAACTTCTTGAAATACAAAATTTGAAAATATTCCAATCGCAAGATTTTTAGAGAGGTAGTAGTGAAAATGTAATAATTTCTTTTCTACGCTGCGGTATTTACAATTATTTAAATGAAAATAAAAAAATAACAGTTATTGCTATACCCTGAAATCAGCGTCGGGAAGGCTGTGTGGGGAAATAGAAGTCTAAATACACAAATGAAATCCTGTAAAAACGTGTCGAAAATTCGTTTAAATTATGGAGAAAATGATAGTATTGGAATCAGAAAGTACTTTTCAGTACAAGCTAAATCAAAATTCTTTCGCTCAATGCATTCCTATCTTCTAATTTTTTCTTTCTCAGTCTAAGCCCTATTGATGAAAATATGTATCTAGCAGGAACCAGTTCCAGCTAGACTAATAATAAAACTTTAAAATATGTGAATAGGTTTCTAATTGTTGTCGTACCCATAAACAGTACTCCCGCTTTTCATCCCTGGTCTCAATTGTCTTTGTTGTTGATACCCAAATGGAGGGAATCTTCCGACCCCAGTAGAAGCGTTACTCCCCGAATGCCTTTGACTTGGTTGAGGAGCAAACGGCGAGCGTCGAGGTCCAAATGGCCCGTTTTGAGCCAACGCTAATAAAACAAATCATTACATTATTTACATGTACAAGAACTTCTGTCTGTGACCTCCCGACCGTATTGAACGACGGGGACAATGAAACATGAACATTTTATTGACCCCAAAGAAGGGAATAGACTTAAAGAAAGTCTTTTAAACTGAATTAGATATTTAATCAAAAGAATAAGCGTCCTTACTCATATTTGGTGGCGGAGCAAAATTCTGGAAGAAGTAACCATTTTGCTGGAAACTTAACGCAGAATTAAAGAAATAATTAAAGTCTTCTACAGGAGGAGCTGGGGAAGCCCAAACTGGAGCAATTTCAGGTGCGCCACCTCCACTCCCTGACCCTGCGGCACTAATCTTAACGCTGGGCTCAATTATTGGATTATCATTGCTTGACAATTTAAAAGTCTCTGTTTCTTCCGTCATCTTTTAATTTCGTTTCCTTCTCCTCACTTTCCACGCACTTCAATTTAAATGTATTTTCTGCAATCGTAAAAATACGTTATTATTACCTCCTCGAGTAGCTCATAGACACGGAGTTACGACTTAACCTCACTTAACCCATAAAATTAGAAAAGCCGATACACAATAAATACGGCAACATTTACTGCATGGCAAATCTCATTTTCGGTTCTTAACTTGGGGAATTTCAAAGTTTAATCCAAGTTGGGATAGTTTCACAAGGTGCGTTGAGAATTTGTGAAAAGGAGGACGTCCCTCATTGGCTTTTGCATTCGTTTAAAATTGATAAAAAAACTAATCTGATTCTCCTTTCGGAATGGGAATGGTTGATTCGGTGAATATCGTGTATTTCTATCTATTTATAAATACATATTATAGTATAGAAATACATTTATATATTTTAGCTACCTTACATTACGGTAAACTTCGACGAAAGATTAATCCCAAGAACCAGAGTGAGTTCCATGAGGATGGAGGAGACTGAAAAATTGGGCCACCCAGCCACAAATCTGCCTCGACGATTACTCCGCGAATCTCGTAGCCGTGATTTCAAAATGTCCAAGAGCTTCCAAGTTTGGGGGGTGTGAGTGTCATGCAGTGAGTGAAGAAGGGCGACTTCCAGCCAAAGTTAGTTAGTTAGAAAAATATGATTATAAAAATGATTAGGCCCTAACCCTTTTGATCGGCCGTGGACACTCAAATCAGTTCAGATCCGTTGAATTCAGCTCAGCTCACACTCACGGAACGGAGCCTTGCCAGCATTACATTGGAGTGTGTGCGATTCTTCCTATCCCACAATGCAAAAGAAGTGTATCTCAAGGAGCAGGAGCAGAGCACACTCTTTTCAGTTCGATTTGAGTGTGGTGGCTCTTGGGCGAGGACAGGGAGCAGGAGTGACGGCTCACACAGAGACCACGGCAAGACTTCTCGGCACATACATAGATACACAGGCTGGCTGAAGAGCAGAGTTGGGCGCACACGGCACACTCAGAGCATGCACTTCCACCACTCCACGGCCCAACTCACTCCGCTCTCTCTGCACATAATGATCGAGGAGAGCACGACGGATGATCCAACTAGGAAGGGTTTCTGTTCAAGATGGCTGTACGGAAAACTCCCCGTCCCGAGTCCCACAGTCTCCTCTTTCCATTCTGCACATCTCCGCACTTGGCGGCCCAATGCCGCCGAGGCGCTAAATCCTGCGCCCCGGCTTCTCCATCACCTTCCCACATATTGCACATCATGCTCAGCTACATCTCCAGCTCTCCACGCATTTGCAGCCAGATTGCATAACAGGCCACATCCAGCCAACTCGAATTCAACCTTCGAGCCAAATCTCTCGTGCCGCTCACTCTCCGCCGAACGTGTCTACTCGCAAGTCATGTGCCACCTCTCCACTGCCAACAATTTGCCACCTTCAAAATCATTTTCACTTCCCACCCAAAACTCAATTTGCACATTAGCTGCCTTTAGAGCACTGCAGTACAAGCACTACAATCTACATTTACGCATCTACGGAACGGTCATCCTGCCGCGACATTTAGCCCCACTTATTCTTCTCACCTTTCTCTAAATAACGATGTTTATACTTCTGCTGATGTCTGTTCAATGAATAATGATGAATAATATTAACGATGAATGGTGGTTGTTGTACACTCGGAAAGAAATCCTTATTTCCACATTTTCACCTAACCTAACCTATAAAAATTCCAACAAACTCCAATTTAGGCCATTTAATTATACATACCCGTCACTAAACCGAACTTTACCTAGCCTAACCTAAAAATGTTGAAGCAGGCAGTCTTTGTACACATAACTAGGTGACACAAGGTTACAGTGTCACGTATTTCTGAACACTCTGCATTACCCCATACTTCACCTCGGTATTAACCTGGGTATTGACCACTGCATTAACCTCGGTATGAACCTCATTGTCAATGTTCCTGCTTCCCGTTCAGTACTCCTGCGCATTTTTACAGCTCCTGGTCATAATACTGCTCCTACTCCCTGATTTTCTCATTTCCCATTCCATTTTGATCGGCCTTCGGGAAAAGTTTCCGGGAAATGAAAAAAAGTAAATGATAATTGACAAAATACTGTATTTTTCTCACATTTTACAGGCTTAATGTAGGTATATAAAAATGCGTTCTGCATTCTCTTTCATGATCGATGTCCAGTTTCCAATTTTCCGTATAGCTCAAAAATTAATGAACAAAAAAGTTCCCGTTTTCGCGACCCATTCCTCCAGGATCCTGGAGGGTCATATATCTCTCATATAACTATTTTTAGGGTCATATTTGGGGTCACAGGAGTTTTAAAAAAAATTTTCACCATTTTCCGTATAATTTTAAAACTAATGAATAAAAAAGTTTCCGTTTTCACCACCCATTCCTTCAGGATCCTGGAGGGTCTTAGATCACCATTAGCAATAGTGGCTATCGCTCACGATATTGTCCAGCTAGCAGTTATCGGTATAAACAATGTTAACTCACGATAAATCGTAAGCCAGTGCTCATGCTACCGCTCAACTGCCGGAAAGCCGTAGCCTCGGCTGCGTAGTTCATATAAACAATGATAATCGTAACCCTTGGAAATTGCTTTGGCTAATAAAATTTGTAAACCAGGTAGGAAGTATGTTTTCGATGGATTTTCTATCACACCAGGCAACAATACCTGCTAACAATCATAGAGTAAATTGGGGTACTTTGATACTTTACCCCTGTGTGCATCAAATATTCCCATAAATCCCTTTACTCTATGCATTTCCCTTTATGGTGTGTTTTCAAGATAAGATGATGTGCCTTGTTCAAACAAATAGCACTGATCACAGTGCAACATATGACATTGCCAATTGCCATCTACTATTATGTTGTCATGTTCCCACAGGGTTGTATATATCCACCAAAATCGAATATCATCCATCCAGTGGATAAAATGGATGAAATTGGACAAAATAAGAGTGGATAGCATAGC
>JAAAYG020088044.1:0-35462 GCA_009936455.2 Tomocerus minor | reverse complement strand
TTTTGTATTGCTATTTTTAATTAGGAAGTAGAATCACGGGAAATTAGCCTGCAGCATTTCTACGATACTCATGAAAATAATTTGCATGTAAGCAATGCACAGTCGGTAGGTCAATATTATTATAATATAACATATCACAGTTTTAGAACCAGAGAATGAGAACAACATTAAAACGAGCAAATTACAAAATCTTATTCAATATGGTGTTTATTGTAGCAGGATGAGTCCTTGGCGTTGGAAAAAAAATTTCAAGACACAATGGAACAATTAAAACGTACAGTGGCACAGGTAAGCAAATTTTCAGTTAGTTATGTTAGTAATAAAAATGTTTTTATTCAATTTTCAGTAAAACATTAAAATTGCTCTGTTAGGAGTCGTCGGAGTCTTCATTTTCAATTAAATAAATTCAAATATAAGAATTACTTATTTTTTTATTACAGGGGTATGAGGAAACAATAAAGGTACTGGAGGAGGATAATGAGAAAAAATCCAAACAAATAATGGTAATAATCTTTGAAGATAATTATGTTTAATTATTTAGCTGTTAATTATTCAATTGGGCACTGAACGATAAAATTATTTTTGTTAGACAATGAAAACCGATGTCGATGGTTTTAAAGCACTTCTAACTATCTTAGGAAAAAAAACAAATGCTTTAGAAGTCCTAGAGAAGGAGGAGAAATCTTTGAAACATCAAGTACAGTTGAAAGGGAATAAAATTAAAGATCTTCGTGAAATTTACGTGGCGATAGAAAATAAAATGGACGATGTGGCTAAGCAAATAGAAGAGAAGTACAAAGAAGCATCAGCGGATGTGAGGATTATTCGTGAGTGGAATTTAAATTTTGGGAAGAATTACTTCCCTGAACAAAAGAATAGCGAGGAAGCAATTGATCCTGACGAAGACAATGTTACTTATCCCTTCAAACAAAAACTTTGTGAAAGCTACTGTAAGAACGAACTTGGAATGTACTTGCAATTTTTTATATTTTGCTGTTGCATGCAGTGTTTTTGTTTCATATTTGCAGTTAACGACATAAATGACCAGGATTTTGCTTTTGGGCTCCAAGTGTCAACGATGATGGCGCAAAAGCAGTTTAAGCTTGAGAGTGTCTCGCTCAAAAAACAATATGTTTCATTAATTATACTTTCTAAAGACAAAGATACTTCCAATGACAAAGATGCTTCCAAAGACAAAGATATTTCCCGATACAAAAATGATCCTGGTTCTGCTGACCCACCTCCAGAAATTTTCTCATACGGTAAGTACCTACATACTATATTATAGGTAGAAAGATTTAAAGTATACAGTTGTCAAATAAGGGACTCATGTAAGTCATGCATGGTAAAAAAATTAATTAATGTTATTAATTATTTTCATACCCTAAATTTTCGGTTTAACGATTGACAGAAATAAAAGAGTCAATTAAAAATAGAAGGGGATATTAAAAACTGGGTATAAATAAAAAACCTTTTCAAGTTCTAACCTCGGGACAATAAAATCATCCCATTTTTCTTGACTTGGAATGGTAAATTCATTAGTAACTGTACTGTAGACTTTATTCCGTTACGATTTTAGGATATGGAGAAGACCAAAGAACGGCATTTTATAGAGCTGTTGAGAATATCAAAAGAAATTACCTGTTCATGAAGAAATACAATAAGGAGGTTAATGACCTGTCTACCAAGTCTGTATTGTCTGCAAAAGTTGGACGATCTTAATTCTTGAGAGCCTGACCGTGTACAAGATGTTGATGTGATGGGAACAATAACTTTTTCTTGTCTCAACTCGTAGGTTTTTATACATTTAGTTAGATTTGAATCCCAAATATATTAGACTACATAATTAAGAATCTGTTCAATGAATATTTGATTTCAATGTGATGAATTATTAGAAAGTAACTGAAACGGTTAACAACAGGATTAAAGATGAATTTTGCTTTAGTAGTTTTATGTTCCCAAGTACAACATCCTATTCAGTACAAACGTTTATTATTACTTCATTCATTAAATGTAGTTTAACAATGTATAGATATAGGTATAGGGTTTAACAATGTATATCAGATTATTCACTTAATGTTAACGTGTATATTTATTGGTAATTACTTAATTAGCAATTAATATGTAACTTATGATGCATTTGTTACAAATACTGTTGTTTTGAGCAATAAATCACTGTAGAGCGTAATTCCATTATCGTGCATTGAAATTTTTTAAATATGGGAACGGAGCAAAAACACTGGAATCTGCCATGGATTTCTACAAATCTTTAATTACTACGAAGCAGTTGGCAGTAGCAGTAGCTCCTCTCCTTAAACGGGTCAAGTAGCTAGTTAACATTATCAAACGTATATGGCGAATAAAACCAACTTCAAAGTTGAAGCTCCAATAACTGCTTCAAAAGTTGTAATCACAATTTGACCTCTTCGCACATGATATTTATATTTTTGCTCATAATTTTGAAAGCCACTTATATCCATCTCGTTTTTGGTTTCTGATTAATCCGGTTTTATTCTACAATTTTGTGCAGCTTTTTTTGAGAAAACGGATGATTTAATGTAATAGTTTTATTTTCATGAAACTAATGCGGTGAGCTACACACCAAAGCACAGTGACATAGCCTTGTTGAAATATCGACAATTTTAAATGATGCTATAATACTGTTTAATGTCAATACTTATTTTAAACAGAACAATGAAAATCATTGTTCTGGAAAACTGAATAATTAACAAATTGTTACATTCATGTAAGAATTTGTAGTCAGTATTTGTCGTAAGTCGTAACAGCATAGCACAAAGCCACAAAGGTAGGTTTTATCGTTTCTTCCACCCAGAGTCTATAATAAGCCCACAGTAGCCCGCTAACAAGGCATTTAAGTATCACATAGAACTAGGAAACTTGAAACTAAATTTATTAAAATTTTTATTGTAATGTATTTGAAGTAGGCGTATTTTATTTATATCGTGGGTTATATAATTAGGGGTTTAGGATACTTTTTACGCAGTTTAGTTAAGATGTAAATAGGTTTTATTTACCTACCTACAAACTTATAAATACGAAAATGTAAATACAGTTTCGATTCCCCTCCGTAGGTACAAGAGTTGCAAAATTATTAGGCAATCAGTCATTGATTTATTTAGATTTGCGAATGTGATATTTATTATAATTTGTACTTGTACTCTACATACATATCAAGGCAGGAATTGACCGCAGAAGAAAATAGTAGCATAAAAATAAAGAAGAAAATCTTCCAGAGAAAGATAATAGGTTTTTACATATGTTGGTGAATATTTTAGGAGGAAAGTCATGTTATTAATCTGGCTTTGTAGCCAGCAGGTAATTAACTGTCAGATACTGACATTCGTAAACAAGAGTTAATAAGTGATAAATTAAGGCTATAATTTAATGCGCCATGACGCTGATTTTGTCATCCCTGCTATGCTTTACGGCATTCCATAGCGCCAATGTCGCTGCCTATTATGAAAGTAAACCGGAGCCAACTGAGAAAAGTGTCCCCCAAAATGTGACTTTGTCGGATTATCCTGTCTTGATCATCGTATCTTATGGTAAGTATATATTTATATAAAAAAAATGTAGCTAATAATTTTAAATGGTCAAAAAGAATATTTTATGTATATATTATAGCTATAACTTTTAGATAAAAATGAATGGGTTACAATTAGTATTCTATTTTAAAAAAGTGCATTTTTTATGCAGATGGATTCCGTTATAACTATTTTGATAAACCAGAAAATGGAACTCCTAATTTAAATCGATTGAAGCAATCTGGAAGCTATGTGCCTTACATGAAAAATCAATTTGTGACTAAAACGTTCGTATAATATGTTAATTTTACTCATATTTTCATAATAAACCTTATATAATATTATTTAGACAATAAAATTGCCCAATTAAAATTATGACATTATATCCAGGTTTCCAAACCATATGTCAATCGCAACTGGGTGAGATACGTTTTTGTAATTTTTACCTATGCCTCTTAAAAATATATTAAATATGTTCGTTTAAATAATATGTTATTTTAAATTTTTAGATTATATGTGGATGCTCATGGCGTTGTTGATAATTGGTTCTATGATCCAGTTCTAAACAGAACTCTAAGCGCAGGAGACGAAGAATTGTGGAATTTTGATAACAAAACGTTACCTCTTTGGGTAAGTATAATAGCTTTCAATATGAATAAACTGAAACGACAGGAAGTCATATATTATTATATAATTATATAAATTAGCTTAAATTGTGTAATAGTGTCTATTTTATGTAAATCAATGTAATTTTTTGCAGACGGTAAATGAATTGGAGGGAGGGGGCCGTAGAAGTGGAGCAATGATGTGGCCCGGCTCAATCCATCCCTTTGGAGTCAAGAATACCATGCCCTTTCGTGCTGTAGACTGGGATTCCAGCATATCATTCGAATGGCGGGTCGACAAAGTGATATCCTGGATAACAGACAAAGAAAATCCTGTGAATTTGGTTTTCTTGTATTTCGAAGAGCCGGATGAATATGCTCATGGGTTCAGTCCAGAGTCTCCACAAACTATCCGACAGATTGAGAGGGTGGACAACATTACTGGATATTTTATACGAAAATTGGAAAGTCTCAACATCTTCAATCGTGTTAATCTCATGTTCTTAAGTGATCACGGGTTTATGGAAGTTACTCAAAATCATATAATAAATATTACGCATATCATCGACACATCATTGTACGACAGATACGGCTCTTCTCCATTGGTCCAGTTAAATCCAAAAGAAGGTAACTTTATTTCGAATGCTTATCCATTTTACATCTAAAATTCATTTTTAAATGTGTGCATAGTAGTAGTTTTGCCCCTTATTTTGTAATAAGGCAACTGATTGATGGATTGTTCTTTAAAGGTAAACTGGATGAGGTTTACAATGCATTTAAAAAAGCTTCAGTAGGAAATAATTTCCACGTTTACAAAAAAGAAGAAATTCCAGCCTACTGGCATTATTCTGAAAATCGCAGGATTCTACCTATTATACTAGTCGCAGAATTAGGCTATGTCTTTGATGACTTTTACGAAACTATCAAGACATATAACAAAAAGTTTAATCGTACAGGTATGTTATTTCTGAATATTTAAAATAAATTGCATTCTTCGCTAATAACTGTCGAGTCATAACTCATACTCGTAAGTTATCAGGTTAATACCACTATTTAAAATTATGCCCTGACAGAGCATTATTTACTGAGTAGAAATCTGTTCATTTTTGAGTAATTAATTGCAATAACTAAATATTTTTGTTGAAAAATTTAGCCAATCCAGCAAATAAGTACGGAACTCACGGATACGACAACTTGTTGATGCCGATGCATCCTTTCTTTGTCGCACATGGCCCACTTTTCAAGTCAGGATATGAAGCAACCCCTTTCGAGAATATTGATATATATCCTTTGGTATGCAAAATTATGAAGTTACCAATGCCGCCTAACAATGGGACCTTAGGCCACGTCAGCGCTATCTTAGCAAAAAAGGGTTTCAGCATTTATAGCCCTGTAGGTTGGGTTTTCGGTAAGCATTTCAACAATAAAATGACCAAGTGTTTCAAAATGATAATTATTAATTTTAACTGTAATATTTTAGGCGCAGCTTTAGTTGTTGGTCTTACTATTCTACTTGGAATTATGTCCCTGATGGTATCTGTAAAAAGAAGTCGTCGGCAGTCCATGTTGTCAGAAGGAGGCTATAGGTATGGCTACATTAATATTGATAAACAGTAGTCTTTTTAAGCATTCACCTTGCATTACGCTCAATGTAACTAAATAATATTAATTTTATTCTCAAGCATATTATGCCATGCCTTTTAGTATTTGAATTCAGTAGTACATTTTATTTTAACTTTTACATTCTTTTAATAATAACAGCCCACCAAAAAATATTTCACTGTATTACTTAAAGTATTTGCCGCAACTTTAATAGTTACATAATTTACGCATGAATTATGTTGATCTAAGATGCTCGCTTTCAATATTTGTGGACAAGCCTAGTCAGGTTATTTTGTAGATAACAAGAATTATTAAGATAGTAAACTTATAATAATTTAGATATTTCATGCTTAATTATTTTGTTGTTTTAATGAGGTACTTTAAAAGCCAATAAATTCATTCCAAATATTGCTTTGTTCCATGTGCAAATTATTTATAAGTTCTTACAGCATCATTTTTCATTTTAAATAGCAAAATTGTTTATATAAGTTTATAGTAGTTGTCGGAAATGGTATAAGTGGTGGTGGCAAATGCTAATAACCTTATTGAAATCATTTGTCTCTTTGAAAATACTCCAGGTTTATAAATAATCAGGACTTTCGGGATTCTTCCGACTCTCTTGATATACAGATAGAGTCACAGCAGTTGAATGGCAACGGAGTACAAATCATTCCAAACAAAGAAGAATACCAAGCTCTGCTCATGTCTTCGTCCACAGAAGAGCTTTGACTTCTTTTATCCTACGCTTTTAATCGAATTCATTCCCGAATTTTATGTTTTTGGTTACCTATTTATTTTTAAACGACATTTTTTGTTAGTCCGAATTTGAGATTTAGGACTAATTAATAAGAAGGGAGTACAGAAATCAATTTAAGCGTTTTAGACTGTTTGAATCTGAATTGCTCTGCGGACATTCAGTCTTGTGAATAATTGACGAATTTTCCTTTTTAAATCCAAAGTATATAGCGATTAAAATGTCATATTATGATATAGTTAATTCGTATTATACGAAAAAAATGCATTTCTGTCGCAAGAAAATTAGAGGTTTAGTTTGAGAAACATTTTTTGCCATGTAATGTGAAACTGTCGTTAATCGTGTTAGCTATTTATTAGCACAAACCCTCTATATAATTCCACATTGACTCAGAAAAAAGAAAAATATGCCATTTAGAAAAAAGTTTTGCAAATAAACAGGAAATATTATATGAACACTTTACAATGCCCTTTAAAAGACTTACATTAAGAAAACCAATCAACTTTGGGAACACAGCTAAAGCAAACGAAACACTGAACAATCACCAAATGGACACAAGCAAGTACACAATCCGATTTTAAAACAGCATCTATTTAATAAGTACACAAAGGAATTTTATCTATTGCGCTATGCAATTGCCCATTTGCTAAAATACATTTTAATACTACACAAATGAAAAATATCACGATTTTGTCATCTTAGCTAAAGTCACACGAGCATGTAGTTATATAAAAGAGTCATTATTATTGAAGAATATAATCAGCACAGTACCTAATTAAATCTAGTATTAACAATTAAAGAAACTTAGAGATATCTAGACACCTGATCACTTGTTAGCTCATACTATATTAACTATACCCAATTTAGAATAGAGTAATTTAAGAATTCATGAATTTAATTCTATATTTTTTGTAAAATCTGATGTGTTAATTGTATTCTAGTCAATTCTTGGTCTATTTACTATCCTCATTAAAGGTTGAATGTAGGAGAGTGTAGATTCTTCATGAACATGAAGATTTAACGTATATAATATTATGTATGTAGACTTTTATCCAGTTTTAAACGAATATACCTATATTATTAATTAGCTAAATATTAATAAACTATTAAATTCTACTCATTCCAAGTACTTCTGATCTAAAATTTTTGTATAAACCTTGTTTGGTACTATGATAATAGTAACAATATTATGATTATTAGAAAGTTACAAGTTAGAAATAACTAGGAAATAATTCATTTGTTAATTTAGGTGGAAATGAATATTTGTGGGTTAAATAAACAAACAAATGTCATTTTTAGTGCCACAAAGAGTAGTAGAGCAATTTAGTGCAATTTGTTTTTAAATGTGAATTACTGTGATTATTAGATTTTTTGTTAACGAGACAGGTTTTATGGAAAAGTTTTAAATCAGAAGATGGACCGAAAAAGACTACTCGCATTCCGTCGCATTGCTATAATGGGTTGTGTAAACCGTACCTAAATGTTACAAAATGTACAATATTATGTGTACATATTTGTGCTACACTATATAATTACACTTCTTGTGCTACTCAATCCTAAATAAAATGGACACAACACAACAATAGTTAGTACCTAGATCTACCTATTGAAAAGTGTAATTCTTGAAAACAATTAAAGGTAAAAAATGAATGTAGCATATCCACACATTATACCAAATCTTTGTTACAATAATTATGTGCTAATACTTAATAAAGTTAGGCATATAAATTGTACTTCACGTCATGTTAAAAGCATTTGGCATAATTAGAAAATTTGATCCTTTAATGTACCTAAATATGATAAGATAATTAACAGTAAAAATGTTATGTCTTCTGCTATATTAATTAGACGTTAAATTAGTAATTATAAATAGCTTCCATAAGTCATAATGATTGTCATTATACCATGTTGGATGAACTATGCCATAGCACTAATGCAATTACATTTGTAGTATTAATAATTATAACAATAATAATTATAGCTGTCTGTTGTAACCACATGGAAAGAAAAAATCTTTTTTATTTTTCATTCTAGTCTATAAATTAAGTGTAAAATAATATAATATAAGAATATGTTCCTTCATTAATGTCACAAGTTAAAATTGATGTAGTGCAGGGTAGTTGTAGAGCGCTCTAATATAGGCAAACGTAATATTATGCAATTGTAATTAACGAATGGAATTTCGTGCAGTTTTACTTTTACACGATTTGTATTCATTCCATGATTACTTGTATTCTTACTCCTTATATTAGCTCATTATTCCATTCTTTGCATTTAAAATTTACGAAAAAGAAAGCCCGATTTTAAAGAAATTTTTATGTCTAAAGAAGGAATTAAAGAAATCATCCATAAATAAAATCTATCAAAATATAATCGTTATTTTAAATATGTTCACATAAATGTACGTACTTTCATTTTAAAAAAGAAATCAAATTTTCACTATTGTATTCTAATAGATATAATTTCGTTTGTTAGATTACTACGAGTCATTTTATTCATGTATTCTTAGGTTGGAAAAGTCTTAAATCAAATTAAATGTCTAACTATAAATTTATTTTATGGATATTTATGCATCTACACTTAATTATCTTGATTTTGTACTAATAAAAGTAATAGTATTATGAAAAGTATGAAGACACAAACGAATTCATTTACACTTCACTAATTAAGAATGCTAGGTACTCAATTTACAATAAAACTTCGCGTTACCCGTCAATGATTCAAGTCAAAAAATGAAAAGTCAGGTAGGATAAAACTGGCTTTCAGTTCAGAATAATTTTCAATTTTTATTTTTTCATTCCATGAAATATGATTTTTTTTTCTACTCTGCGAATAATATCGTATACTTTCCTATATTATTATTATCATTATCTTACATAATATATAGATAACTTGGATAAAAGAAATATTATTGTAGACATCTTAGATATAATCGTTACGATTTTTCATGTTTATTGCAGATCATAAGTGAAAATGTAGATTTCTAGAACAGAGCGAGCAAGAATTACGTTCATGTCAGATTTTTCTCTATTTCTATACATGAATGAAACCATAAATGTTTAATATTGCGATCTGGTTATCATCTTCAACTGTCAACTCATAATAACTCTTTATTATTGTACTATTAAGAGTTGTACGATAATACATTGTACGTATTGAAGATATGCATTTTGAATTATTTATTATGCCTTGGTTCACATGAACTTCTTGTCATATTCATTTGAAAACTTTGTGATTATTAGCAGACAATTATTAAAAAAGCCCACTATCAAACGTCTTGTATGGACAATGAAATATATTCCTTCAAAACTTTTCTTAAATTATCTATAATACCTTCAAATTAATTATAATTAAGTACACAATTGCTCTTTTTGTCCAATAATTGCACATTGAATCTACTCGAATGTAATAACTAGTTTACTCATAATAACAGCCTACCGATAAAACCTACTAATAATAACGTTCTTTCTTACTTTCCTAGATTTATTCAGGCACCGGACCTCACTATTAAATCATTTCATTCAATCTTCTGTGTTTAAATTGCGATGATGTATTCTACTAATATCGGTTTACGAGTTTTTGTCTATCTAAATTAAAATGTATTAGCAATAATATCTTAAAATGAAATATATATATTATGGCATTTGCATATTGTCATCTTAGCTCTGATATCTCTGCATAAATCTTTTGGCTGTCTTTCGTACAATCAATTTTAAAAATAAGGGCAGGACAAACTTCTTGAGATTATTGAACCTTATTCCTTTGTCATCATAAAAATTATAGGCATTCCATCTATATTTGCTGATCTAACTAATTAACCTAATTAAGAAATTATTACATTTGCAATTATGTAGATCGATTATTGGCAGAATTTATTAGTCCACGCACTGACAGATATACTACACAACTTTTACTACTTATTTATATACAATCCGAGTTTATACACTTCTATTTCTATCTCAGGCTTTCGAATAATATCGTAAATAATAATTCTTATATAGCATCAAGTAATTATATCAAGCAGTACGTATAAGAGGAATGCAAGAAAGATCTAATCCTACTCCTATAGAAGTTTGTTACAGTTTTTAGCTAACGAGAGAATAATAACATTAGATTCTTTTGAGAAGGCATTCACAGAATAGTTTCTTCAATAATTTTCAAGTAAAATTGCTTATCACGGCAACATTTAGAATAACATCACATTTTTCAAGAGAATACGTAATAATAATATTACAGCGTTAAGAATGTTTTTAAGTAAATTTAATGAGTTCAAGAAAGTTACGAAATTAAATAGCTGGAAAGATTTTGTTCACAGTAGAATAAATTATACGCAAATCTCATAATCTACTAACATATTAGTCAAATCACAATTTCTGCAACACTGATTTCCATAGATTTTGCTAAATATGAAAACCATTGGCCGATATTTCCTCAACACTTTTGTATTTCTTTCAAATTATTTGTCCAATTTTTTTTAATTGTACAAATTATTTTCTATTTTTTTTTAAATTTCCATTAGATAGATAGCACAATACATTTTTGTAAATATACCGCGATAATCCCAACAATTGAACTGTACTTTTTAAGACCCCTCGTTGGATCCGGATTTTGAGCTTAATAATGATTTCCAACATGACAGTTCGACCGATACATAACAGGAAATTCATTTCATAAAAATCTTAATATGACAATACAATACAATATCAAATTAAATACATCCTCAAGATATGGCTCTTTCATGTCAGGTCATTGCTATTGCTCTTGTTCCTATTTCCTTTGATTGTTATTCATTTATTAATTTGTAACAAAATTTATCTGCCTGCACATAAATTGTGAAGATTACGTCATATTTTTACAGTTCTTTCAAAAATAATGGGTAAATTGACACTTTGTAGATTAGATTTAATTTATTCGCATACTATTATATATTATTAGAAAAGCTAACATCTAAACGAGATTGTAGAATTGGAAACGGGCGGAAATGTCTGTTCCATTAAAAGGAAAAAAAAACAGTTGGCTATTGTACATACAATGTCATCTAGAACGAAAAAAAATGTGATTTCGAACGATTGTCAAAAACAAACAGGTATAGTAATTGGAATGCAACGTGGTCAAAATAAAAATAGATACATTATTTCTAAGAAAATATTTTAGAAAATAAGCATACAACTTAATATGCTGTGGAAAAGGCAAAGAATGAAAAAAATATTATTTCCTGTTCGAAAAACAATAGCATTTGTAACACTTTAACTAGAGCGAAAAAAATGCGCAGAATAACTAATATAGGAATTAAGTATGAGAATGATCAGACTGAAGATGCAAAGTGACTAACAACAAAAGATATTTTGTAGACACTTACGCGGGAAAAAAATGGGAAAACTGATTTTCTTGTCGAGTCAAGTAACTGAAGCAAAGAACTGCATGATGCATATAATATGTTATTAAGGATGACAAGAGCTGGACAATTAAAAGATTGTGCGTCAAAAAATTACATAATTGTATCTAAATGTAACGGAGAGTTAATCATCGTCATATTTTCCAAACGGCCACCATTATTGTGACTAATAGCTGGACGATTTTGCTTGGGTTTGGTGTGTGGACAGGACTCTTTTGTATTGTTCGAGTGATGATTTTGAAAACTAGTCGACGGTAAGGAGGGTTCTAAATTTCCAGAATCTCGTGCATGGTGAGTGCCACTACTACTTGTGCTAGTCCCATCTCTTCCTCTTCTTTGTGTATCGAAATCTAATTTAACCATTGACAAAGAAACATGGCCATGACCGGGATGACCTTGACCATTGCTTTGAGAATGCTCGCAAATGCTGCTACCACTACTGCACCCGCTTAAATTCCCATTTGAACCGTCATCATTCTCATACAAATGGTGACCAGCGGAGTAGCACGGCTGACTTTCGAGACCATCCAGATCCACCATGGTCACCATTGTCGAGGACGGTTGATTAACCACTGCTGGAACACCTTCGATATGATTCCTCCCTTTTGGACGCTGATCACGCAAATATGTAGGGAATTTTCCAGAAAACACTATAAAACAAAAAAAAAGAACATTAGTATATTTTTCCAAGGTTCATAACTAATCTACAAACTTAAATATATCATTTCACGTTTAACAAATTGGTCTTTTCAAAGGTTTTCTTTTCAATTTACAAAAAAGCCTGACGGAAAAACCACTTCTTTACAAAAAAGCAAAAGTCTTAGGTAAAACCAAAACTGGACAATGAAACCCAGTGCAAAATATTCCACACATTTCCAGGTTAAATTTTTTGGTAGTGTAATCAATAAAATTACAGTCATCGCAAATTATTTCAATTTTATTGAGTTTTAACCTACAATTTAGAACTTTCTCGATTTTCATCAAACTTTTTGTAAACTGGCAAATGGCTTTTCTAAAAAACCAATTTAAAAATAAAAACCCCCAGATTTATAACACAATTTGAATAAATATAGTGACAAGTGACAAACAGTGTAGAGGAATGGATAAAGGGGTGTTTGGGACTGGGGACGTGAATTCCAATCAAACAAAATGGTAAGCCGACAAACTACAACTTACCAGTTGAACAAATTCCAACTTTAGTGCAAGCATTAATATCAAAGAGAAATGCATGGCAAAGCAAGTTAGTCAATACCTTATCATGATTCTTTGTTAGTATTGTACCATGTTTATTCACAAATCACATTAAGGAAATTAATTTTTAATTGACATCACGTTAACTGCAATCATAAAGGTAAATTGATGGCTTTTGACTCAAAGTTTACAATTTACGTTCACAACTATATACTGACTGACACTATATACACAGTACACAATTACAGATATAAGAGAACATGAAATGCAATTAATTATTTTCTTTTTGAAGACAGACAGGGAACAATAATTAGAATTAGGCGTGAATAGTTCAAAGTTTAAACGTACTTACAGTCATCTTTAGTGATTAATGTCATTTTTCAATTAATTAAATGCGATGTATGTACATAGCAGAGAGGCACATCAATTACAATTAGTTTTAATATATTATTATGACACAGTATACGTCATAAATGTCATACATTTTAACCATAATATAGTATATAGAAGACTTTCATTTTCAATTTCATAAGATTCGATAGATTGAAGACAAAAAATAAACTTTACTACACTAAATTACATTTCTGTCCTAATGAATATTTTACACTAAAATTCTCGTCATTTACTATCTTCATAATCTGAGATCTGCTTTTGAAGAATGTCTATTCTAAGAATCTAAATGATCTAAAACTAACTCGACAGAAGTTAATATATCAAAACCTATCTGCTAATTAATTCTATATTTCATCTATAACTATTGTGCTAATTTGCACAATTATACACAGAATTAGTATAAAGCGACATATTTTCAGATGGCAAAAACACATTGTGACAATTAAGTGAACATTAAAAAACACCAAACATTTATTAATACTCTCTTTTTCCTCACGACCGACCTCACATAATTATACTTTATAATTCTCATTTTTCTTACACCTAAAACTATTATAATATAATTTCCACATCGAATACATCCCATCTCATCTCATTTCTTTCCCAACTAGATTTTAAATGCATTTATTAGTCATTCATGCACTGGATATAATAATTACATCCTAAACTGCAGAACCTACACGTATAATATTTGACGTAGATCTAGAACTGGTACATATTACTATTAATTTTTTTCTGGAGAGAGAGAAAACTGCCTGGGCAAATCATAATATTATGGTCACTGGTCACCTCATCAACTTTAGTTCATACGCGCCCGTCCACACATTAATACAATAACTGGTTTATATTTGACTATCTAATATACTGATCTCATCATTTCAGTTGTACATTTAGTAAACTTAACTATGGATGTATACAATATACAATCACATTTATTTTGTTTTGTCTGTCCCACCAATCGGAAAGAGCCTAAGAGCTTTTTGAAAAAAGATCTAGCTATCAAGAAAGAAAAGATGCGCCAATCAATTCAATTATAAACTAAGTATCAAAAGCTGACATAATAGGAAATATTTGCATATGATCTTTCCAAAACTTGTGTCAGCGTGTCTACTATATTATGAAATGCATTTTCATTTCTCTATCATCTATTAAATGCACTAAAAAAGCAGAGGAAAGCTATTTTTAAGAGAAAGTGATAGAATGATATAGAAATTCCCTTAAACCGTTACATTTCTTTCCTGTGTGGAAATCTAATTAAAAATTTGAATATTATAAATGTCCAATGAAAAGTGAATAGTTTTAATTAGCATATTATTGGCATATATTTAAGTATTAATTGAAGTATAACTGTAGTATTTCGTTTTTATGTACTGTTATTGTATCCTTAACCTGGCACTAACGATGATGATGTCAATGAGTGATTGATGAAAGAGCATAGAAAGGATGTTTATATAGATAGTATTCTTCTGACCTAATTTGTCTACTTCTGCAATGTTGCAGCTATGGTCTTTTACTCTGTGCTTTTTGTCCAAAAATAAAGCTAAAGCTAAAATATTTGTTTATGCAAGCTTGCATGTACTGTATGTGCTTATTTGCCTCTACACTATGCTATGCTTGGATTTACTATAGGTATATGTTTACTTAGTAATAATACGTTTCTTGTGTGACTGGTGTTTGATGTGAGGATGATACGTATATTAATATGTTTTCGCAATTTTGCTAATTCCCAATATTCCCTTATATCTCTTGTTCCTACACTATTTCTGACCTTGCCAATGTCAACTATTTAGCTCTGCTTTCTGTTTTTCAGAAACATGTGCCTGATGAGCCCCTAATGTGTGAGAATGTGACTTTTTTAATAGCCTAGCCATGTATGTCTAGCAATAGCACTATCTATAATATAGTACGTATAATATACGTACTTCATGGCCCATGGCTATCCTTTTTGTGCTACAATATTATCATCTATCACATCAGGAAATCAGATTTTATGTCTCTACATCTATATAGCTCATTTTTGGTTCAAATCTAATGCTAAAAAAATTCAATGCCAGTACCCACTGTATAATGACTATATTTTTTGGCTTGCTTTTTAATTTTTGCCAAAATCTGTACAAAATTGAGACACCTTACTATTCTATTTTTGTTTCCCCCTTTGTTGGGTGGGTTAAACAAAATTTCTAGAATTATGACGGTGTATAATTTGAAAAATGCTTAACAGTTCACATCATATACCAATCAACTCTAATGACAATGGCTATAATTTACCTGTGACGCATTTTTAAATTTTAAATACACAAATGCAAAGAATGATAGAACAATACAACAGGGTTCCCCTTTGAACGACTTTGTCAGCATTGTTCATATAATGTCACCGTTTTAATTTTAATGTTCGTGTCTTAATTCATTTCTCTCTTCATTGTATACTGCATCAGTAATTAATTTCAATCTCTTATGAATTTTTCTCTAATATCTTACTTAGTAGTACAATTTCATTTACTGATCTTAATATTATTACTAGCTAAAATTACGAGAGATACTTATAGATTCGATATAGCAATGGATTTGGATGTGCAATGCAGAGCAATAGAATGAATTCACAGCTAAGCATTGCAATATAAAGAGAAAATGATTAGATGAAATCCTGCAGGGAAATTGGACGTAAGTGTAGCAGAGAAACTTGCACGGGGGTCAACATAAAAATAATTTAGAACTGGAACATAATGAAAAATGGTTGGCTCGCGTAAAAATTAATAGAAATGCAAGTCTCTTAGAATACGTCAGACAATGTCTTCCACTTCGATAACAGACAAACTTCTACAACTTTTAGCTTTGGGGCAATTATTAGCTCCTGGATCTGTGCCTACAAAATCCTGTCCTCCCTCGTTGAGTCCACTAGGGGTAAATCCTATTCCTGGATAATTATTGTTCACACTCGTTTCATCTGACTTACTACCAAAATGACTGACTACTGTATGAGTTCCTATTTTGCTAAATTGCACATCTCTAGCACCAACAACAACTTTAGCGGGTGGATTATCAGATCCCCCTTTGTTATTGGCAGACACATCTCCCTTTTCTAAAACAAGAAATGAATTTGACTTAACTGTCGGTCGCACTAATCGTGACCCTTTCTGTTGAGCAGAGAAATTGCGGAAGTTTGTGACACTTTGGGACTTGCGGTACGAACTACTGTGTTGGGATTGAACGCGTGCTGATGTCGATCCATTACTACCCAATAGTGGACCCGAGAGCTTACGAGTTACACTACGAGAAGACCGTACACTATCTTTGTTGCTTTTCTCTTTAACTACTGTTACAATTGTTGCAGAATTCTGATCTAATTCGACCTTACCTCCTGACGTTGCGGATGTCGGAGCTTGGGTGTTGTGTATAGGGGACAAAATCTTCCCGTTCGAATTCGGCACAGCACCTGATGGACTTGTCGGAGATAGGTTTTTGTTAAATTGTCCTCCAGGTGATACCAGTTGGCTTTGACCTGGAACTCCTCCCCCGGACTGTGTTTGGCCATGATTTTGCGATGTGTTTCTTGTCTCCGTACACTTTATTACAATTAAAAGTCAAAATAAATTAAAGTTCGAGCATTAACTGTTGACAATCTTTGAACTCTCAGTAAAAGTTTGAATTCTTTTACAGTAAAAATTCAAAGATCAGCAACAAATATTATATTACAGTTTAAAGATAGTACATTTGCTTTTATCGATGTAGATTTGTTATTAGAAGTAGATGTTCCAGTCTGGTCATTATTTAAATTCGTTTTCGGCAATGAGGCTAAAAAGTCTAACGTAGCGTAACCTCGTGGATCTGTATAAAATTTCAGAAAGCCATTATTGTAATCGTAAGATATGAAATAATAAATAAATAACCTATAAGCTCACTTTAAGGATTAAATTCTAATCAGGAGAACGAAACTTTACCTATAAGACTGGGATGAGCAGGACCACATAAAACAAAGCAGCAGTTTTGGCAAAAGTTTCCTCTTGAATAAGGATTTTTAGAATTGGCTCTTCCAAACATACCTTTAATCTGGAAAACAAAGTTAGATCGTCAATTTAAATTAAAAAAGACTCTGTTGTCATCTTACAACAAGTTAGTATTCACTTCGTGTTCATAAACATCAAATAAAAGCATGAAAAATATACAAACAGATTATTTCTGTAGGATTAGTTCTTTCAGTAATTTCAAACTTTAAATTGGTCAAATTTAAAAAAAACGGCTTCAATGACTGTACAAAGACAGGAAGGCATCAATAATGTACCTGAAGAGGGGAGGACGAAAATGTCCTTAATTGCATTATTTTGTCAAAAAAATAACTTACATCTTCATTTGTAGTTTGCTCCATGGCTATGAGGTAAGTGTGAAAGCCGGCGAGACCAATAACAGTCCACATACCAAAAAAGCTAATTAAAACGACAACTGCGCTTGTTGGCGAATCCCTTAATGCATCCAAAAAGTTCCCTGTCTCTTTACTCACTGCAATAATACAATTCATAACAAGTACATTAAAAATAGATTTGCAATTAATATTGACACCTTATCGAATATGACTTTCATGTGTTTATAGGTAACTGTGTTGGAGGACAGAGGAAATCATAAATTAATTTGGTTTAATGACACATTTTAGAATATAAAATGATACTTACACAGAGCCAGGTGTGTTATGGAGCAAGAAAGCACGAAAACAGCAAGAAGACTTAGAGATACGATGAACGCGTAGAAACTCCTATAATTGCGTTTCCCGATGCAATTACCCAGAAAAGGGCAATGATGATCAAATCGATCTGCACACCATAGAACAGTTAAAAGAAACATCAATTCATCATTACAGGACCAAACGATCATAAAATCAATTAGAAGATTAGATTGAACAATTAGTAATAGCATGTGGAAAGAGGATTAGTGTCGTACATACCAACACAGTTATCACAAACACCACAGTGGGAAGCTCTAGGAGGTCGGAACATCTTGCATGTAAAACAATACTTAGACTTAACAGTTTGTCCATTAACAACAATATCTTTGGTCCTGGGAGGTGGCCGTGAATTATTGGCATCCCCATAGCTCTTTTCAATATACTCTGATTCTTGCTGCGACGCACGAGGAAGAATTCCAGGATCACTGCAACTAGTCTTGAGCATATTTACCACCACACTTAAAAACAACAATGCTCCAACTATCGGTATGGCTAGAGTCAATTTTTCCGCTAAATAAGGCCCACTACAAAACAAATCAATTTCAAATTTAGCATTGAATTAAATACAATTAATATTTGAATATTTAATTATAACTTTTATAATTTAAAATCGTTAGAAAAAAAATGTTTACTCACTCAAAAATAATGAAAAGGACGAAGGTTAAGATAATAAGGCCAAAGCTAAGAACACAAAACCGAATGCTAGGTGCAGTCATAATTCTACCCTCGCAATAGAATTTATTTTTTCCTGGAAAATGTCTCCATTTTCTTCCTAGTCTTGGAACGTCACTAGGTGTATAATTACTATTAGCTTTTCCGTTTCGAAAATAAGTTTCATCGTACAAATCGTTGCTTATCGAAGTGGTAACGTCGTAAATGGGTTCCACTGTTACTATACTGTTGTCGTCTTTTGTAGGGAGAGGTTGAGTGATAACATGTGAACGACAAAAACTACAGGAACCTCCGTCACTATTCACATTTTCTTTTTGACGACCACAGCGTGCACATCTTGATCTACCTTGATTATGATTATGAATTTGATGCATGCTACGAATTTCTTCAGGTTCGTCTTGAAGCATTTTGCGAACTGCTACGGAAGATTCTGTTGTTTTGACAGGAGAGCTTGGTATTTGCAGGCCGGATTTATCCATTGTTGACGAAATTTTCAAAATTCCAGGATATGTCAGAGGTGAGAAATAGTAGAACTGATGTTATTCACTACTAAACATTGACTACACAATCAAACTAAACCTGACCGTCCGGGATAATATCGAGTAAACTAGTAAACATAAGTCATTCCTGTTCAAAATTTTGAAATAAATGCATAGTTTCCCAAGACTTTTACAGAGAGAGTCAGATTTCAACAAGTGCTGAGGAATTCAATGGCAAAACTGAACTCAGTTTTTCTTCCAGTCCAATAAACTTGCAATTGCAAGTGCAAAATATCCTAATAGTAGTCATAGTACCTTTTATTCAATCCCATCGACAGTAACTAAATCTTTCATTCTTCTCTTCTTTTTCCACTTTCTCAATTTTCTTCAAGATTCTTCCTTCAGTTACTTCAATATGAGACTTCAATTTGTAATCTCCATTATGTCTGCAAAATAACAAAAAAAAATATTTTAGCACGTCAAGTTCAAATATATATAGTAATAGCATTGAGGGCATTAGGGCATTTATATACGTGAAAAAACAAAACTATAGACCAACACATCGGATTTCTCAACGACCACATCATAAAATCCTAAGTAAATAAATAAACACTGTCTCAAGAACCTACTGGAGTTCTGAATAAGGTAACTTTTGCCAAGTGTTCTTTCTTCCACCCAATCTTCACAACCTAAAAGCGGACAAGTAGCTATAACAGAAAAAAAAACTGCTATACTTATACCGTCCTCCTCACAGAGCTAAACATTTACAGCAAATATTACAATGCAATGTCTGAATTATTTAGAAAAATGGTCTGTTTAACTGGCAATACTATACGCACCAATCTGTTGCTATTTCCAACAAATTAAAACAAGGACAAAAATAAATGTCTACAAACAACAACTTGTATATATTATAAGGCATATTATAAGAATAGGGCTCAGTTTACACATAATTACTTGTAACGGCTGCGAAAGAATGTTAAATCGCTGATCTGGAAAGGAATAGGACGACAAAGAATCATAAAAGAATGTGCTACCTTTACGCTTTCCTTCTGCAAAGCATAAAAGAGTTGATAGGCTCTCACTGGGCATAAAATCATTTTCTGGTTAGCTACTTATAGAGCTGCAGATCAATGCAAATCGTGTGTAAAGATGTTTTGGCTGTTGAACTGTTTTGTGGACAAGGATAGTTTCGTCGTATTTTATGGTGTAGCGTGCTTTATAAGTGCCTTTGCCCTTGTTTGTATTTGCATTTCTAGGATGCCACAATAGTCCACTACCAGTTATTAACTTACACCAAACAATCCAACACAGTAGTGCAGGTCGGCAACTGTCCTAATGCATTATGTGTCTTACTACTAACTAGGTTTAAACGCTGTTGTGCTGTACATATATGCACATAAACATATATATAGGTACTCAAAAATGTAATTATATATATATATATATATATGTATATAACCAGAACCACTACTTCCTATGCTTATATTATAGGAACTAGGGTCTAAAATACTAAAATCTCTAAAAGGTTTACTTCTTAAATGCGTGAGAGGTTTTCAAGACGCAAGGTTACAGATGCAATTAAAACTACGATAAATTACTTAGAACTTCTAAAAGCTTGCCCTGCAGAAATTCTTTAATAGCACAATGTAATACTCATAAGTAACTAGTCTGCGACAGTCGCTACCGTTTAACGTATAACATGATGAAACTAATGCATCAATGTCACAAACTGAGAAACTCACAAACATTCCGCACATTGGTTCAGTTGGTTGCTTTGTTTTGCTTCATAAGAAATTTTTATGACTCAGTGTACTATTGTCTTGAAACCATACAACTCAGGCAAAGTTTTAGGAATAGTCTATGACGAAATCAAATAACATCATTTCCATTACTGCTGTCAATTAAATCACTTTTTATAGTCAGCAAATTCAATCGTTAAAATGCTTCATAACTTTCATAACCTTTACGTACACAATAATAATAGCAATCATTGACTGCTATCCTCATTAGTACGAATATTATTGATTATTTCTGTTAGACGTATCTGAACGCTTTCAAATTATAGCTATATAAGGCAATGTAAAAATATAGACTTGTTTTCATTTAGCACATTCATGCCATTTGACTTTATAAGTGAGTCGGTTAAACAGTTCAATAAACCACAGACTCTCAAATTCACCATTAAATGGAATTGGAAGTATTGGAAGTTGATAAACAATAGCACTTTTACAATTTAATGGAAGCAAATTGGGAACGGCATGGAGTGTGGGATTTCATTTATGCTTCCTATTTTTAATACCAACGAAAAAACCGCAAAATCACCTACTTACACGGTCAAAAAGCGACAACCTACTTTTTCCTTTTAACCAGCATAAAAATGAAAGTCATATATATTCATGTGCTTTTACATAATCTTAGTGGTATATGTCAACATTCCCCACATTCAATAATCTACGGACCGTAATAGGACTTTTATATTATATTAGATGACCACTCATGTTTACTGATTTTTAAGTATTTCATGAACATTTTCTGCATTAAATGACTTTCAAGTGTACAATTAGAATTAGTTAACAATATCGTATAATCGTATTCTCTCTGCTGTACTACTATCTTTATCTCCATATGTCAATGCTATTATCAATACTATGTCATTTTCAAACTTTCAAGTATAACAATTAAAAATTTGATTTTTAAATGTACTTACAATTATCAGTTGGTTGATTGAACGTATTGGAATTCGTCGCCAGCTTTTACTAAATTCAAGTTTGGGATCTATCAATTAAGTTGAAAATGCACAAGATAATCTGCAGAGTTCCGTAGGGTTGTTGACGAATTTTTAGTTTCCTTCTTCACAACATGTTAACTCATAAACGAAACAAAAGTGATCTGAAATGACTTGTTTTGTAGTAGACGTCTATCGTTGCTGGTTAATGTTTTCTAATGATTTTAACTTGCAGCACTTGCAGTTTTAGTCAGTACAAAACTCAAGCCTGAAACATAAAAGTCATAAAACACAAAATAAATACACATTCACAAATAACTTTTGAAATAATTTGGGAGCACAGGACAGGGGACCTCAATCAATATCAATCTACAAAATACAATCAGTTATTGATTTTGATTGATTTAATAATGACATTTTAGCAAAAATCAAAATTGGTTTTTTCTATCCGCGGGCCTGCTGGAACACCGGAAGGGTGGGTTAGATTTCCGGAGAATTTTATGGGTGGATCGGGTGTCGTGTAATTCTATCCCTTCATAGTACTGGGGCTGTGGGACTACATTCAGTTTCAAATATGAAAAATAAGCAGTTATGCTTTCATTGGGCAGCTAGGTCACTCATAGACTGACCGATAGTGCCCCAAAAAAATAAAAAGGGTGTAGGAAACACGGAAATAATATCCCAAATTAAAAACCTCGACGGATAGAGTTTGATGTACTAAAATTGAGTAATTTGCACAAAGAATGACAGTTCTAAATTATAAATCAAATGACTAATTAGCATGTTGTTCTGCTTATTAAGAGTGTTAATTTGTCATGTTTGTTTACTGACCTTGTATTGAATCATTGAATGTTGAGTCATTACGGAATACTGCCTGAGTGTATGGCGAGTCCGTGGTTGATCGTCTAGTCAGGCGAGGTTAGGAACATTCTTCGGTGAAAATCGAATCCGAATAATCCGAACGAATTCACCAAGAATGAAGATAGAGCATACGAACCGACGGACGGCCTGCCAAGTGTGCCAAAATTGTCAGACAAGTAGTATAGTAATAAGGGTAATAACAACAACAGCAGCACAACCTGCACAGGCACAACACTACTGCACTCATACAAGTGTACGCTTTCTGTAAGTACGTGAAGATGAAGACCAAAAAGTGAACTAAAAAATACAACCAACGAGAGCTATAAAGCTAAGCCAGAAGATCCTCCTTAGTGCAGGTGTCCATTCCCGTTCTATGCTAACTTCACCTCTAAAATCTTCTTTAGCTTATTATAGTATAGCCGATAGCCTATATAGTAGTGGCTACTTGTCTGTATTGATTGTTGCTGCGCTAGCTGGTAATAATTATTTAAACCCTAATTACTAATTGTGTACCTGTATGAAACTACAGTGCGGTTCATGGCTTATATAACAATCCACTTTACAGACCGTCCCATTTTTGATGATCATATGAGCTTTGTAACACTTATTTATTAATTTGCAAGTTGACAACTCAAGTATCAATCAAAAAATATTTTTGCAAGATTACTATGAATTATATGGTCATCAAATAGCCCAGATAGTTTGTGCACTTTAATTTTTGCCTAACTTTATAGAGGAACATTGAATGAGTGAATTTGGGTAGAATGTACTACTTAGAATCCCGATGCAAAATTTAAGCTAGTTTACCCATTGTATTTTGAAAGGCATACACATAATAATACTGTATGTTATGTGTTTCAAAGAATTCAATGTGAAATTTTTAAACGGCTGCCATTTTTTCATCATAAAATAAAAATTGTTTTATTATTTATCTATATCTTATTCCTGTAAACTGTAATAAACACCTAATTTTTCATAAACTTGTTTTGAAGGGATTTCATCTGCATCTTATCTAAGAAACTTGTTTTGAGCAGGTGAAACCTCCCAAAACTAATGCGATGGGTTTTTCTAGTCACCCTGTATGACCCATTGAATTACAGACACATAGCTGGGAACTCTATGGAAAAGGCCATTGAGTTCCTGCATTTGATACAACTTTCAAATGCGATCACATGATGTCCATGTAGCGCCATTTTCGAACTAGTGACAACTCAACATGAAATACAAGTGTTAATGACAACACGATTGAATCTATGTGACAACTTTTGTGAAAAGTTGTCATAAAAATTTATCTGACACCACTAGGTCAGCCTTTGTCGTCTATAGTGGTAAGATAATTCATTTTACACCTCCAGAATTTTTATTTTATGTATTTTGAACGTTATATCAAGTTTTAATCATATTTCTAGGTTCAAAGTCTCGTGTATCTTTGATATTTATTTGCTGGACTGGCTGTTGGTTTCCAGTCCCTGAAGATTGAAAATGATTTCCCCAACGAGAGTATCCGTTTACGTCGATTTGAATGTCAGGGAACTCTTTGAAAAGCATACAGTGGAGGAAACAAGAGAGATTCATAAGCGAGTTAACTTGGAAATCGAAAGAAAGCGAGAAGAATTACGAATGCTTGTCGGGTTAGTTTTTAACGTCATAATGTTGAATGTATTTTTGAAGATTTATAATAATCCTTGGCTAAATATCATGCTAATACTAAAAAAAAATGTCTAACTGACTCAAAAATATAACGCTCTCTCCTTGTAATAGCGCCCCAACATCGGGGCATAGTTTCGGTATTTGTGGCAATGATATTGCCTTGAAAATATACCACCCCAGGGATTGCAATTCGGGGGATACGGTGTATATAATTACTGCAGATGATAAAATAACTTTATGTTTGTAGAGAAAGATACCGGGATTTGATTGACGCTGCTGACACGATCGGAACAATGCGTACGAGTTCTTCTTCCGTTTTTGACAAACTTACATCGCTGAGACACAAAATTGGGTCGTTGCCAACTCAGTTAAATGCAACAAAAGGACAGAAAGTCAACGTATCAAAGTAATTACGCATCTAATTAAATTCCTCATTTTTTTTAATAAAATTATGATAGATTTATAATAAAAAATAATGTTTTACTGTAGTAAATTAAGTTCTCAAGAGTTGGAAACTGCTGCTGAATTAAAATTGTCTTTGGAAACGTCGCGACAAATACAACAAAAGCTTGAAAAAATGCATATCATCGAAGCAACTCATCTGTCTCTCCTATATACACAGAAATTAAGTCCAAAGTTGATGAAGTACAAAGTGCCTTTCCTCGCAACATCTTGTGACGAAAATTCGACAAATCCAGCTTTCAACACTGATAATTTGATAATAAATTCGTGTGACGAAGCGTTTGCAGACTTTAGAGTTTCTCCAGAGGTATGTATGACTATGACTTTTAAAATATGATATGCTTTAAGTAGTTTTCTAACCTTTAAAAAATGAAATGGGCAGTAGCAATAAAAGCTTTATAGTACCACTACTTACTACAGTTATTAGTATCCATTTTATTCTGGGATATTTTCTTTTCTTTCAAAATAGCTCTTGGTGGAATGCATCGTTTCAAAACAAATTCTTTTGAAATTGTCGTGTGAAAATGTCATTACTGGATTGCTGTCAAAACGCGTAGAACTCTCGGAAATGGATTTAATTAACAACGATCCCTCATTCGTAGAAAATGTAGCGTTGACGGTTCACAGTCTTCATTGTATTTTCATCGGTACATTTTTTTCTTATAATTTTCTTTTAACGAATTTTTTGTAGCATTTTCGTCAAATTTTGTGGGTTTTCTGTAGATCCACAATTATACAATGGTGCTGTAAAGGAAATCCGAAAGCCAAAAGTGTGTATGGAAGACTACGGTATGAAGTTTCTACCAGAAAGTGTTGAGAGCTTCAGGAATGACATCATCCCAGTAGAAGAGCCGCCAAGAGTGACCCGTTTGGTGGAATTGATTCTCCAATTTTACATTACACCGTTGCAATCAATTTTGGAGAAGAGTTACAGAGGGAAAGTGTATTTGACAGAGCCTTCGTCATTTAAAGACATGGAAAGTTATAGGAAAACAACGAGTGAGATTTTATTGAAATGCGAGGACTTTATGCGAATCGTTCTCGGAACAACGAAAACATTTTGGAGTGAAGTATTCTACCCAGTATTCAAAGAAAAATGTCAAGACGTGGCTAGAGTGTCTATAACTTCCGTTTTTGACTTTCTAACCAAGGATGCTTTCCCGAGATTTCAAAAGTATGTTTCAATATACTTTTTTCTCACAATTTCTCACTTTTCAGTAACTCTACAATACTAATACTTTTTTTTATAGACTGGACAGTCAATTCGATTTGGTTTCATTTCTGTGGAAGCCATCTCTAATTACGGAAAAATCTACTCTAAACGGGGATCATTTGAAATTAAAATGCTTGTCGCCCCACGTAGCTGATTTATGTCAAGAGCTAGAAACCCAATTTCAAAAGCTAATGAAGGATTTCATATCTTTAGGAGATCAATTCTTGAAAGAGTATATATCTTCCCAAATTGTTGAAGCTTTCGAAACTTTTGTCAAGACTAAACAAACAGGTCAAACAGATTTATTCTCCGGGAGATTTGCATCCGCAATTCAAGATCTTTGTCCTACTTTGTGGAAGTTCCTTTCAAAACATGTAAGATGATAACTTATTTCTGAAAATATAAAATATGCCTTAAAATTATTGAAATTAATAAATCATTAACAGGTTTACTTAAATCGAATCTTTGCTATTTCAATGTATTTTTAGGATGGTCAAACGCTTCGGCAGTCTTTGTACATCTTAGGGGAAAAATGTTGGACGGATTGGAGTGACACAACATTATCAAAGTTTTCCGCAGAATTAGAAAATAAAATTAACAATCTAGACGATGCGAATATTACAATGATTATGCCTGTTGGGGAATTGTATACCTCGGAAGGAGAAGACAGTTTTAAACCTTCAATTCGAGTTCCTTTACAAATATCACATGCTTTGCACACTCAATTGTTTTTTATCTGTGTGGAATTAGCCCGCATTGGACCACAGTCAGTTCCCAAGTCTGTCCGAGAAAATCTTCGCAAAGCTGTTGGCCTGAACGTCGTAGCCTGTTATGAAAACCTATTGAAAGCTAAGCAATCGTCTGAAAAAAGTGATTTAGTTCCACCCCAAGTTGCTTTTCAGTTAATTTTCGACATGAAATTCGTGCAATGGTTTCATCAAAAGCTTTCGGAAGTTGTGGACCCTTTATCTCAACAGTTACAAGGAATTATCGACCCTTTTGATTGGGACATCGTCAGTCCTCGCTTAAAAGTCAATCTAAAAAGGTTCTTATTCGAAACCCATGTAAGCTCATTCTTTTTAATCTGTCTAACAATATTGAGTTTACTTTTCAAAAATATTTTTTACTATTGGTGGAATTTTTATTTTTAATTGTAGTTAACTATGGGATTACTATTTTCTGAAGAAAGTCACAGTTTCATAGCACAAAACTTTAAAACGAAACAAAACCAAGTATTCCCTGAATGCAACTCCGCTCTTGCTACGCCGCTTCCTTTGCTACCAGTTTAAAATAAATATTTATATAATAATATACAATGGTGTAACTAATATTATGTAATAAGCTACTATAATAATTTAATCACAGCAATTTTAATGAAACGTTATTTATTTTATTGTACTCTTATTCTTATAAGATGTCGAATAATATTGATTTCAAGTTTGAATATAGAATTTGACTTATTTACTTTTTCGAAAGCTCACTGAACAAATTCAAAATATGAAAATGTACCATAAAAAACGATTGGAGCAATGCAACAACAATTTAATTCCTCATGTTAGACACTTACAGAATGAATTACAAATAATTACGTTTTTTACCATGTATTAAATTTTGACAGATACATTTAGCATAATCCATGATTCAGAATTGCGCATTAAAAAATCACAGGAAAGGCTTGAAGTCGGGAAAGGCTATTTCTTTTCTTGATACACAATGACTCCTTTTTCAATCAGTTCTGGAATTTCAACTGCGAGCCACGGACCCAGCTGTAATATAAAATTGCAATTCGTTGTGAGTTTGTAGAGTATTACATATGCTTTCCATTCAAAATGACAAGTTAAATTTACCCCAAGAGCCATGGCATGGGCAATCCCAAACTTCGGTACATTTTTAGCCCATAACGGTTTAAAATGATCAGTAAGACAAATCTTCCCTCCTCTATACATTTTGGCAGTTTTTCCATCAAGTTCAGGTAAGGCGATTTCCGGCGCCACCACGGGGTATGTTACTGGAATCTTTTTCGAAAATAAATATCAATTAAAATTGGCACTGAACATTAAAAACATAGAATAAAATTATTAGACTTGCTTCATGTACAATTATATTATATGACAATCAAATTTCCAGTTGCTTACGTCGAATTCAACGTCGAATTCATACTTCAGCATATTTTGAACATACCAGCATTTCCCAAACCACCTCGTTCCTTCTTTATTACTTTCCAGACGAAACCAGTCGTTGTCCGCTCCCTTATTATTTTCGACATACTGCAAGGAAAATCAAAATAATATTTTGAGATTTGAAATTCACAAAAAATTAAATTGGTAAGGGCGCACACAACGTACATCTTACTTTACCTTGATAAGTGCTTGATACTCCTCTTTTAGCCGTTGTATCCATAATTTAGGATCATCTTTAGGACCAGCTCTAGTTTTCAACAAGGGTATTCCGCTCAATGTTTTACGAGTCGCTTCGTCCACCATATTTTTTTAGTTGCAAACAGTATATTTAATTTTAACGATTAGTTATCTTTAGCTATCCTCCGTCGTTTAACTTTCTATTCACCTCTGACGGAACTGACAACCGAAGGTAAATGTCATTGACGTCTAAGGTAATTAATGCGTATAAAATGTTTGTTGCAGGTAACAAGAAAAAATGGCACGACGAACCGACGAATGAGACAAAGCCTATCCGAAACGAACCATATGGTGTTTTTTCAACAATCTTTCAAAAACAAAAACCAGTTTGCTTAATTCTGGAAAGTATTTTACATAAATAATTTTCAGATCTGGTTTCGGGACAAAATCAACACTACAATTTGTAAATTAAAAATATTATAGAATCAGCTGTCGTAAATATTAATTCCCAGCACCACCTTATTACTTCACAAGATAAGATCTTTGGAAAACACAAAAGAGAAACTCTCATAGGTAACTGTGAAGTATTGTGTATTAATATGTAGTATGTATGTATTATAGATGGGTAACTTTTTTATTTCCTTCTCATAGGCTATTAATCTCTCTAATGAAGTTAAAATATAACTAAACTAATGAGCTACATACAAGACAACCGAAACAATGAAGATGAGCCGCTATTATAGTTAGTTGGTATCAAAGTATTTTTCTATAAAGCCAACCAATTATCTAATCCTAAAATACTGGGGTTTTAATTAATTAACCTTTTGTACAATACGGAGAGATTTATCTTTTATATAAGTGGTAGTGGTACACAACACGTTACAGGTGATAGATAATTGCATTGATTGAAGAATGAATAGTGAATAGAATGAAGCGGCGAATTTAACTAGTCCATTGGCCCTTGTGCGAAACTGTCTGAGAACTCTTGAGAAGTGTGAGAGAGAAGTCAGAGAAGATATTTTGAGATAAGAAGGTAAGACAAGTTTTCCGATTTTCTTTCACGACCTTACTTTTTTCGCCTTTCCAGAATTTTAATCGTATACTCGTCACTATTGGCATCATATTTCATCATACATTTATTTCAACACGGCGTTTCGTTGTTCGAATCGAATGAGCTTGTCGTGAGTCTTGCAATAATTTCTGTTGATATTATACAGTAATATTTTCGTGTAATATATACAACAGGTGACGGGAATTCGGATTGTATTAGATTCGTGATCATAAGCAAGCAAATATATATAATTCAATTTAAATAATTGACAATTCCATTCATTATGTTCTAATTACGCAGTAATGAGTATATAATTTAATATTTTGTAGACGACTTCTATTCACTGCACTGGACTACTGGACACACCCTATGTGACTTCTGAGTCACAATTTGAATCAACTCTACTAACTAGAGTCCCTGGACGCCGCTGGACCTGGATATAACGGATGTATCGAAGAATTTCATTATTTATCGTACGTAGCTAAGGAGGCAAAACGGAAAGACGTAAAAGGATTTATGGAATAATTTGCGTACAGTTGGAATTCCCCTGCTCATTTTATTCTGCTGAATTTTCAAACACAAGGGAGTAAGAAGACTACTGTTCATGCTGGGCTATACCACATATTTCATCCATTCTGGATAGTAACACCTGTATCATCCGTCGTCACTATTAATTGGTAGTAAAAGGTACCACCGTTTATTAATGATTCATTTTATTTCGTTACAACAACAAAGACTTCGGGCTTGGGATATTAATTCATTATATTAGGTATAGAAAACGAATACAAAAGGTTTATTATTGGATTTCCTTTTTCTCTGCTTCTTTTTGAGTGCAATAAATTCCATCATATTTCCAGCTTATATTATATTATGGATTACGGTTTATTACGGGATTGATTTTGTGCCCTGTTCAATTTTTCGCATAATATTTTCGATGTTTTGAAATTATTGCATTTTTATGTAGTAGTGCTTAGTTTAGCATATATCTGCTAAGTAAGTAATTGAATTGAAAAGGTATTTGACTTTCTTTGCCATTCCGATAGCATGTTTACAAATGTTCTAATTCTAATTACATGTCTAACAGTCCAAGCCCATAATAGTTTATTTATGCTTCTTCGTAGTATGTTTGAACTTTTATATATGCTGCAAAAACTTATAGTGGGTGAAATTATTACGAAATAATGCATATATAGTATATTGATTTTTCTGCATAGCGAAGCTATATTTTTGTATAATATCTCGTGCCATTTTATCAATTTGTAATAAGTATTTCATTTAATTATTCATTCGTAGGGTGCGTGCATGGCATAGCCGAAACTTTTTCGGTATACCGTAGGTGTGCAATGTGTGCACATGTTTCCCTCTATACTTTTTGCGTTGCGTGTAGCTTGTACCCTAACATACCCGTCTAATTTTAATGGGCGTGCGTTATGCTTAAATTGATAGCACCTTTATGTCTCTGTGTGTATTGAAAGTTTCAGGATTTGCACGTTTAGATTGCAATGCAACTATTCATTCATTTGTAATTTATTGTATTATGTTTACGGCATTCTGTCTCCGCGACCTGGCTGGCTACGGGAATTAATCTTCATTTTGTAAAGTTTAATCAGAAAAAGATTAGATTCTCTTTCATTATTCATTCATATGTTGTAATATGTATGCTAAACACACAAGTTAAGCGGAAAGTACTGGCTACTGTCAGATATAATTATTGTGTGGCTAAGCTAAAGTTTAAGTAGGTTTAGTATACCAAGTATTCTGACGAATGACGACCAAGAATTTTTGGTTTGAATTGAAGTGATAAAAATTTTATCTTGCGAGTTTTATACATTGGGCATTGAGTAGGTATTGTGTTAGAAGGTTGTATTGTGTCGCGTGTTGCTATTTAAATATGCAAATAGGGCTGCGCGACTTTCATTGTCATTCTCATCGCGATGTACTATCGTGTGTAATCATTTAATCATTTTCAGACAATGAAATGCGTAAAATGAACGTGTGTAGCTTTGGTATGCGATTGTACTATTTGCGAGGTCTTATTGTATAGTAGTTCTATTTCCGTCTGGGGTTTTGGATTCTATATTATGTTAAGACCATAAACAACAATTTCTCGTAGTGATGGATTTGAATTTATTATTTTTGTTACTTCACAAAACTTTTCTTTTCATAGAAATTGTCAACTAAAAAGACAACAACTTGTGAATATGAATGTAAAGTTTAGTGGCTAATGTTGCAATTGCAATGGAACTTATGAGCGACTACTTTGCTGTGATAATATAAGTTGCATTCTATGTATTTATTATCGGTAATCATTTTACCCAGTAGAGATTGTGTAAGTATACATGTATACACTAAGAATCGGTTCAGTAACAAATGTAATGTAGAATCTACATTTAAAACAGTATTATCTCTATTATCATTGATTTTTTATTAGACTTCATATATTCATTGTGTATTGTTGTTGACAGTTGGCTGATATAGCTGGGCTTTGAATGAACTGTTTCTTTCGGTTACGTGCTCCTAAGCAGTCAGCCTGAAGTTTAGACTTTTTCAACGACTTTTTGCAGGTAAATTACTGAATGTACTTTCGAATTTTAGATGGAGAAAATACTGAGGATTTAATATGAATATTTAATTAGTGACGAAGTTTGGTGATTGGCATTTATCCCAAAATGGGCCAGCACGTCTCCAGAACAGACTTTGAATGGACAGATCAGGAAGAACCACATGCCAGTCGCCGTAAAGAGATCCTCAGTAAGTTATAGTTTTTAACGAGATAATTTGTACTTGATATGTTATTAAAGAATTGTGTAATTTTGGATTTTTACAGAAAAATATCCTCAGATAAAGGAACTTTTTGGTTATGACACGATGTTTAAATGGAAAGTCTTGTTGTTGGTGGTTATACAATTCATTATGATACCAGTAGTTGTAAACTTGAGTTGGGGTCTCATGTTTCTCATTGCTTACTGCTTCGGAGGAGTCATTAATCACGCCCTTATGTTAGGTAAGGTATATTTTTCTTTATACATTGAAATAGTCGTTAAAATATTAAGGCGAAAAGTTTTAATTTTAAAATATCTACTTTTCATTGGAATTTCAGCCATTCATGAACTGGCTCACAATTTGTCTTACGGCCACGCCCGACCACTAGCTAATAGAATGCTGGGCTTCTTTGCCAATCTTCCTATTGCAATTCCATTTTCTGTATCTTTCAAGAAATATCATTTGGAGCATCACAGAGTAAGCACCTTTTATCTTTAATTTGCTCACTCCTTAACGTGTTAAAAATTGTGTCCTTAAATATTTCGGTTTTTGTGATTTAGTATCAAGGAGACGAAGTATGTGACACTGACATCCCTACTGACATCGAAGCAAGACTGTTTTGCAACACTATGGGAAAACTTGTTTGGGTAATTTTGCAGCCTTTTTTCTACGCCTTGAGACCATTGATCACGTACCCAAAACCTCCAGGCACCCTGGAAATCATCAATGTCATAATCCAATTAAGTTTCAACTTTGCCGTGTACTACTTCTTTGGAGTGAAACCCCTCGTGTATCTATTCGGAGGATCTTTAATGGCCATGGGATTTCATCCGGTTGCTGGACATTTCATTTCGGAGCATTACATGTTCCGTAAAGTAAGAGCCGCCTTTTTTTCATTAACAATGTGAAAAATGCTGAAAATTGACATTTATCATAAGTGTGTTTAAAAATAAATTTCAAATTAAGTGTTAAAAAACATTGAAAGTGAAAATAATGGTCATTATTGTGTTTCAGGGTTATGAAACTTATTCTTATTACGGACCGCTAAACTACCTGACCTTCAATGTTGGATACCATAATGAACATCACGATTTTCCAGCTGTACCTGGATGCAATCTCCCAAAGGTTAGACATTGTTTTGACGTACACCAAATTATTTATTTTTGACAAGACGATAAAACTAAAATAATCTCGTACTTGTTTATGCAATATTTAAGTAAAAATGTGTTTTTTTGTAAACAGGTGAGAGAAATCGCGAAAGAATATTATAACGCACTGCCTCATCATGATTCTTGGGTTAAGGTGATATATGACTTTATAATGGACCCCGATATCGGACCTTATGCAAGAATCAAAAGGAAGAATCTGAAAATAGCGTCTGAAAAGAAAGCTGCTGAAGCCCATTCCAAAACCAATTAAAAACGTAGATAGTTATAAATTTCTTAACAGTTTATCGTCTTGTGCCACTTTTAAAGGATGAGCATTTATGCCCCGTAAAGATGATAATGTATTGAAAGCCATGTATTTTGTCACTCTCGTCGTAGGAAATAGAATAACTATAACAATATACTCTTAAAAACATTTTAGGAAATGGCATCAACCCATCAATTAATTAATGCAATTATTTATTAGAGCTACAAATGTAACCTTTACCCCGTGTGTGGCCAATATGGTTTATATAGTCAACTGAATAATATAATTAAAAGATCTGTATTTCTGGACAGTTTTCCAATTAATGCAAGTACAAAGGCTTTGGACTCCTCTCGTTGACCCTTCTTCCACATCGAGTTCAAAGCTCTTGTAGCATTTACTATATCTACAATAAAATCCTGGCAGAATAGTCGTCTCAGAATCTGATTATCTTTATTGTATATCAATAGCTAGTAGTTATAATAAACGCTTGTCTTCTCAATCAACATTGTACTTACCATTATAATGTTTATTATTATTGTTAATAAATTAGCTATTACCTCATAGCCAATCCGCATTTTATGCTTGCCCTGTACAACAAGTGTTTCCAGAAACGTTGGTGTAAAATAAGAATTTAAAAGATTTAGCTACTAATAATGAGTGATATTTTATGTTTAAATAAATTGATATGACCTGATTATTCAATCTATTTCACCCATATCGGATAATGTGTACTACCTTTATTTAGTTTCATCTGTAGTTTTGTTGAAAAAGTAATAAGATGGCTACTCTCAAATTGTAGATTTCCGAAATGCATGCATTCCATTGACGACACAATAAGGTAAAAAATAGTTTTGTATAAGAGTGCAGAGGGACGAGTCGAAGGGCTTATTCCAGTCAAAATCACTGTCAAAATTATAGAATGGCAGAAATAAAGAACATACTGAAAAACCCGTTTTGACATTGCATTGAAGTAACAGTTGCAGCGTCAAAAAGAAATATTAAAAAGCATGTAAGTATTACTTTATTTTTCGAAAAACTTCATGTCACCATTTGCTTTTTAATAATTTCTCCATTAGTAAGTTCCTGGAAAAATTGCCCGACAAAGGAGAAAAGCTAAAAATCGCGATTTAAAATTTGGAAAATGAATTGTCAAAAAGAAAAGAGGAGCCTGCTCCAGCGTCTTCTGTCGAATTGTTGTGTCGCCATGTTAGAATGGTCCGCTGGCAAAAATCAGCTTCTTTTCCAACCCAGAGAATCAGAGAAGCCGATGAAGTTAGTAAAATTGCTGACCCATGACGTCTAGAATCCACATCACAAGGTAGCCAAAAGCAGCAATGTCCCTCCCTCCTGAGAATCATAAATCATAGTAAAGTGAATAATACGTATAAGGCTGTTTCATTTTCAGTGTTTGGTGAGTGAGAAACGTAGAGCGCAGCGCGAGCTGAGCGCTTGGTTGAAACGTTTTGTTGGTGGAGCAGTGACGTTTGAGGCCTGCTGCAGAATTTGCTGTAAAAGGGCGTTGCAAAGCTAGGAATTCCTCAGTTCACTTCGTGTGGTCGTCGGCTTCAGGTCCAATAAGGTGAGCTCCCCATTGGAAGTACTCAGGCGGGTTTA
>JAAAYG020088022.1:20546-35542 GCA_009936455.2 Tomocerus minor | reverse complement strand
GAATTATTTTATTTTTGATATATATTTTGAAGGTCATTACACTGACAACTCTTTTTTAATCTATATCTTATTATAAAAATTGTTATTAAGATGTTTTTTAACACTAATTAAATTGTTTATCATTAAGATAGCATTTTACAACATAATCGATGCAAGAATAATGATAGATGGGATGATTTCCAGGAAAACAAACCCAGAGAACATAATTAGTGTGTATGCTGCCTGGTCAAAACAGTATATTGTCTATGGTCAATTTACATTATTATAATGGTGAATGTTAATGTTGATTTTTGAGGTTGCATGGTGCATCCTGCATGCACCACATACACCCACCATATACATAGATATAATGTTATTCATTTCTAGATCTAAAGTTCAGAATACTTTTGTATATACTTATTTTTATGAAGGATATGTGTAAGTATTGTATTCAAGTCTTATAATTTTGACCTAATGATCGTCATAGTCATATCATGACTAATTCTGAAGACGTGATGTCAACTACTGAAGAGCCGTTTGAATACTTTAAATACATGAAGTAGTCTGTGTCATGTCATCCCATTATTGTGGACAAAAAGTCGTATTCGCTGATGTCACCAGTAATAAAGTTTGTCTGAGTAATTTAGCAAGTTAAAGGACATTTCAATGTAGAGTAGCAGTCAAAATATTTTCTATAAGGAAGTTGTTTTTACAACCCTTCAGAGTGAAGACAAAGCTGACTTGTTTACCGAGACAGCTCAGGACTAGGCCGGAGCCCACAGATTTAAAGTTTTTTCTATTTACTGCTAAAAACCTAGAGCTGAAGGTACTCTCCTTGCAAATGAAGATTAAGCGCCAGTACTATACTATACGTTAAAGGTACACAAATGCATAACGTAAGTCCATAAAAAGCGGAGTGCACCGAGTCGAGACAGTTCCGTTTTCCATTTTGAACAGGACATGGAAGTCGATAGATTTAGGAGCTGCAGCGCAGTTGAGACTATAAATAGAAGGCGAGTAGTGGATAGACGAAGAAGATAATAAAATAATGAGTAGCCGTGGAAGACAAAGGAAAAGGGATCACAAAGCGGATTCTGCTCTCTTATACGTCACGTCACATCCCACATCACAACTCATATCCTCTTTGCAAGAAACCTAACCAACTGTTTTCATTTCTGCAGAAATTTCTCAGTCAGGCACTTGACTTGTGGTTTGTTTGGAGGAAAAGGAGCCGCATCCTCAACGTTTACTCATCCCACTATAGCTACGTAAATACCTAAATTAATACTCTCGTCGAAATCATGTTTTCTTAGTGATTAGGATTATTACATTAATATCCTACTCGTATAGTACATAAACATTGCCCCTATTTATATCATCATTCTATATCTACTGTACATTTACACGCTTTGTAGTGCAAAAGAACTAATAAGTGTTGCTGCAAGAGTCTTTAGCTATGTATCTACCTGCTGTAGTATAATTATTGGACTACTGAGTGAGTGAGTGCGAGTGTAATCTAGACACAATGTGCTTTAGGTACTTTATGCACACACATACCTACCCATGTCTACTGTCTACCATGCCATGCATTATAAAGAAGCCTCTCAGCATCACTTTGTATGTATTTCACTGCAAGGATCTATGCTATGGACATATTTGTGCTAGTAAAGAGATTTAAGAACACATAACATTAGCTATCTGTATATGCAAAGAACGTGGAGTAGCTCTAATTTCTGATTACATGCACTCCACTTCTCATGAGAATAGAGAAGAACGTAAATAAAGTCAGTCACTCGACTCCACTCTCATTTCATCCCTTCAGTTCTCTCTTGCAAAGAAGAAGTAGTGGTAGTTAGTAGCACAAGTTATAGTACACCAAATTCAGGCGTTCAGCATTTGAGTGAAACATGAAATTTGGGCATCCAGTTGCCTTCTCCTGAGACAAGTTATCGCATGTGGCTTAGTTGAAGTGCAGAGCTGTTCCAGATTATCCAGTCAAGGAAATCCTCAATACATTCTGCAATGAGCTTCGTAAGGCTCAATTCAAAGCGCAGTTTAGTCGGCAGAAGTGGAAATGAACTCGTCTCCTTTGTTTGCCTGGCTCTTCTCACTTCCTGTGTCCTTTCGATAAGTTGTGAGGCCTCGTTTCAGTTTGATAATGGGAAATATTTTGCTATCAATAGTGTGGCCAATAAAAAGGCAAGTATTTTCCTAGCTCACCTACTAAACAATAATAATATCTGCTACATTATATTTCCTTTCTTTCTACCACAACACACTCATTGCTGTGAATATATATATACCTACTATATATTAATAGCCTTTCGCTCTCATTTCATTATTATATTATGATATTTCATCTACTGTAACTAAAATGCCAGCAAGAATACTTTACACTTCCTAGTAGTGCCTGGTGGATGTCGGTATCTTGTCGCAAGCATGCAGATAGATACTGAGTGAGGCATCCCATCAGTAGGTGGTGAATATGCATTAGCGGCTTTTAGGCATATCCTGTAGCACCCAAGAGTAAACAAATATTATTTGCCTAATCTGATCTATTGGGTTCGTGTGTGTAGGTGATAACTGTGTCAGGCAACAGCTTCAGCCGCGATTCTGCAATAGTAACATCATTATGGACGTCAATTGACAGTCAGAAATGGTTGGCCTTGGAGGCCAGCTCCAGCAGCCAGTCTGGAAGAGTCGTCAGTGGACCTCGGAAATTCCTTTTAATCTCCAAGCGGCAGAAATGGGACTGGGACCTGTTCACGGTCAATGGGACTCTAACGACTCCTACAATTGAGACATTGCCCGAGAATACTGTCGTCCTCTCCTTGGACAACTCTGTCGGCAATCTCACCCAAGAGGTTCGATTTCCCTCAATCACTCAATTTTCTGAAATCATTTTCCTATGCTAATGCACATAAATGCTTTTGACTAGATGTACGATGAGGAGTCCTCGAGCCAGAAATGGGTTACGGAAGATACGGACGATGATTACGTTGTGATAAGAAACTGGGGTAACCAGCAATGCATAAAAAACTTTGAGTAAGTCAACCACGACCGAATGTCATTCTTCTCCTACTTTCATATGTTCTATGCTTACGACTTACGACGTCTATTCATACACTTTTATGCGTACTAATGCATTTAGTGTGCATTTCTAATGGCTTTGCAGCCCTGATTAAATCCTGGGATCCATTTTTACTTACTTCCTTGCCATTCATGCGATTGTCACATAGTGTCGCTCTCACATACAGTTTCTAACAAGTAAATGTAATGGCAGATGCGCAATCGCCTCATTGTCAACGAGGAATGTAGGTGAATAGTATAGAAGTCCTTTGTGGCAAGTGATGACAATCTAGTCAGATCTAAGTAGGAGACTTCGTGTGAACTTGAATCTTTTACATTATTAGTGACTTTTCCTTTTCTAGCTACAAGCCCATGAATATATTTCAAGTGTGGACCAAGAGAATCCGCAATTTTTTCGGCCCACACAAAAAGAAGTAAGTATTCATAGAACTAATCATTCATCTTATTCGTAGTCTTTTTGAGCAGTTGTGTTTAAACATTCTTGTGAATGATATTATTGGAAATCATTACAATTGAGTCTCTTTTGCCACCACAGGAACCCTTGGCCACTTGGGACTTTGACATGCAGCACCACAGACATTTCACAAAAATGGATGCTCGAGTTGATCTAAAATGAAGAAGTCTACTTGAAAGAGATTTTTCCTACATGATACAATATTTTAATATTTATTATCAAAAGATTTTATGTAATAGGTCCTACTATATGAAGTACTACTACTGTAATAGGTACTACTATATAAAGTACTACTACTGTATAAGCTACTACTACATAAAGATGTTAATGCCCGTGAAGCCCATGAAGTCCTGCTTGCTTTGAGAAACATTTTGTTATTTATAATTATCATCTCCTCAAAATTTGTAAATATTGTTTGTGTCTCGTACTTTGTATACTTCATAGACTTAGAAAACAGGGATTGATTATAAGACCTGTGTGATATGTTAACCGAATTGGTATGATGAATAGCAGTTAACAAACTTCATGTACCTATGTTTTAAGTGTAAGTGAATGTATATCCGTACATACAAAATATCGCTCTATAAACTAACATGCAACAGTAAATGTTTTTGAAAAACAATTTTAATGCTTGGTGGCATATGGCAATGGTCTCAGTGGTGTAAAAGTGTAATCAAGGCATTTATCATGACGCATGGTTATTTATGAAAACATATTTACTACATTATACTCTTATGATTCTGAGCTGACTGCTATATAGTTGGTGGGTAATTGAGTTAACTGATTAGGACAAACTGAAATTATGACATCAACGAGGCTGATGAGGAAACCAATAGTTAATGCCATTACATTTGGTCAATTCTTATGATAACTGATTGCAATTGCGTGAATGCAGACGGACTCTTCTTACTGCCTAGCTGCTTCTACTATATAGGAGTTGTACATGAACATTATTATATAATAAGGAGACAAGTCTCTGAAGCAACATTCGTATGAAGACATGCAATGGCCAGACAAATGAGTGACAGAGTGAATAACAAAGTATGTACTACCGACTGGTTCATACTCAAGTGATAATAATGTGAGCACGTATAAAATGAATGCAGACGTAACTTTCATTTTGTGTTCATTATTCATAACTGATTTACATCAACATCTTTATTATCCTCTTATTCATTCAACCTACACTAACATACTTAGCTAGTATCACATGTGCTTTCATATTTCTGCGCTTTAGTAATGTGCAGTTGTTTGGCTGTAGTGTGCCACAGGTTTTTATGCTTCTTAACAGTACCAACAAAAAACATATTAGTTCATCACAACATAGAAGTTTATAATATTATTATTTCTTTCTATGCATCACAATCAACGACTGACATGTAGTGTATTCAAGGGGCACAGTTCTCGAACGACGAAGATCGTGTTACACTATATAAACGGGAGTCCACCTAGTTGGCATATACTTTTTACCCACCCAGATTGGCATAAAAATTACCTTATTGGCATATAGACACAAATAAATTCTAGCCTCTGTGACTTTTGCCTTAATATAAGTTATAAGGTCACCGTGTAGAAAAATGACCCATATTGTAGCTTGTTTGAATTTTTTAGGTTAGGTTAGGTAAAAATTTGAAAATGAATAAATGTACAAACACGGCCTAAATTGGAATTTGTTTAAATTTTTGTACATATAGCTGTCACTACTGGTACTACACATCATTTTTAGCTAACCTAACCTAAAAAAACTTCAAACAACCCCAATATCTTCTTCATCGTCATCTTTGTACACGCGGGACACAACGTGACAGTGTCCAGTACCCCTGAACACCCTTGTCTTACTTTTTACTACCCCAACTAACTTTCTGTGACTGAATAATACCCATTAATATGTAACAATTTCAAGAAATACAAATAAATAAATATGTCAATTTGCTAATAGAATTATATTAAAAGGATATGTGGATTAGGGTATGCCCATTTAGGATATGCCAAAATGGATATGCCAATCAGGGCAGGGAATGATCCATATAAACATGTACAACATTAGACATCGCATGCCAACAACGTTTCTTGTCAGAGACTGTTACAGACTCATTCGAAATTCACAGAATTTGTAGTGTAGCGTATTACACTGTATTATCAATTCTATTTACGTAAAACTCAGAACTAGACGCCGGAACTTTGTACTTGCACTAGGTAAAAATGGCTAGCATAGTAAAAAGGGAAGCAAAAAAGCAGGTACTCATTCATGAACCTTAAAATTACCAAGTACCCAGAATAAAATATTTTATATACCTCTAGCTACCTACCTTTTTCTATGTATAACTATCGGGACAAAAAACACCGTATCTTGCACCGCACCAATGTGTGTGCTATAAAAATGCAAGTTTTATAACAAAGTTTGGACAAATGATTTCAGATTATAATTGTATAGACTTGAACTAAGGAAAGTGGGCTTCACATGGGATTCGTCGTAAAGCGACTTAGTTTACAGAAAAAACCAATCCCGTCATAATATAAGCTCTAAATAATTATTGACAATTGAGAATTATTCACATCCGTCAGACATTTCACAATAATAGTTTCTAGTTTTATAGATTACAGATACATAACTACTAATAGTGGGCTATTGATTTCTTAATAGATATAGGTACCTATCTAAGTATTTTGTATTCAGATTAGCTGTGATGACAGGTTTCTAGTTGATTGGATTTATTATGTCGACTATGAATTCAAATGTCTTTATTTGTATCCTAGATCTTGCGAGATACATTTCCTGTATCACACTATTTCATAGTTCTCTGGCAGCAGATACCAATGTACTTTCCACTCTGTCCACTGCAAAACATGCAAATTCCAATATAATTAAATCAGTGCAGACGTAGAATAAAATGGGAAGTTCACCAATAACAATTTCGGATTACCTTGGTGTGATAGGGCAAAAGTATGAAGAGAGGAATAAATTAAAATCAGTCAGAATCTCTTTTACAACGCAATCCCTAAGATGTTTACATCTTCCTGGAGGCTTTCCGGGAACTTTGCAGCTTTGATAAGAAATATTCTCCTATGACACAACAAAACCAGCATAGCATCAGAACGACCACTAAATATTACGGTAGTATAATATCTAACATACAGCAAACTTCTCTCCAAAGAACTGCCGTTTTACAAATAAATAGTTTAAGATTACAATTAAAGTCTTCTATTTTTACAGTTTTATCCCATAAAACATTTTTATACTATTTTTGTTCTACATATATTGAATTACAAAGATTGTCGGCAACTTTACTGATACACTATTACGTTTCCTTACAAATGTTTTCCTTATTTCGATATACAGACTGGTACTAGACGCATATAAAGTGACATGTACAACGAACCTGGTTGTGCTGATACAGAGAGTATATATCGGAAGGATTTCCAGTTGTAAGCCGAATGGACTTGTGACTTTCCAGCCAAAGGATGTCCGTCAGATTGTATTTTTTTTCTGTGGAGCCATGATTTTTGATGACACTAGTTGGTATGCTAAGAAGACTGAAGCCTTTAGATAATTTAACTTTTTTGTTATCCGATGCAGCAAGGTTTGGAAATAGTGATGTTGGACCTGGGGCATAATTCTGAATTGTAGCACTCAAAAGAGTTACGCCTTTCTTCGGCTTATGAGTCGTGGGAGATTTTTCGAAGAAAGCTGCCGAGTTCTTCTTTTTCTCAAGAGGATCATCTATCTCAGCATCAACATTGATTGTACTAGTTTCTGTTGGCTGATTTCTCGATGGCTTAATGACAACCATCGAAGTGTACGGTGTCACAAATTGATACTGGAAAATAATAATAACCAAGAGGACTTTAAAAATTAATTTTATTAGAATGTAAAATTTTCGGCGTCATACCTGAAGCGACATGTGGACAATTTTCTCCTTAATGCTAGCATTTTCTTCAGCCTTTTGTAAATCGATTAAGTTCATTATGTTTATGTAAGCCCAACGTCGCTCCATGAAGTAATCTTCGCTATCCTGACACTCATTAGGGCGACTGTAAACGGTGTCCGCGGAAATGAAATCCTCTTTTCTGTCACCACAATAGTCACAGTAACAAGTTGTATACACATCCATGACATTCGGCGAGTAAACCTCGAATAAATCTGTTAAAGGAATTGTTGAATTGCCTCCGGACACAGAGGAGTTATCTATTTTCTCTATGTTTAAGGCATCATACTTTGGAGAGATTATGCCCGTTATTTGAACTTCAGAACCCTTATTTACCATTGAATATTTATGAAATGTGGTTTGGGAAATCGTATAGTAAGGGGAGGCGTACAAGAAGGTTACATTGTTTAAAACGGGAGAGGAAATTTCGTCATAAAACTTTTTCAGTTGGATATCAGAGTCGATTCCTTCGTAAACTCGTCGGGAAAAGCCGTGATTCTGTAAAGAGAGTTTCTGGACAAATTGGAAATCAGCTTGCGCTCCAAAAGCTAAAGAAAATATGGGAATCTGGAATTTGGAGTTGCGGAATTTTATATTTTCTAATATATAGGGTCGATTGATCACTCCAGATGTCGGTTCACCATCGGTCAGAAATAGTATCATGGTCGTGACATTGGAATTAATATATTTGTCGAATTGCGTGGGAAGTATGCAGCTTTTTCGTCGCGGTATATCCCGAATTTTTCGGGACAGTCTCAGTGCTTCTTCCAAGGCGCCGTTAATATTTGTTGATCCATGCACTTCCAAATTTTCAATGAATTCGATAGCCATATTCTTAAAATCGTGTGAGAAGGGAATAAATTCTTTGGAACAGTTGTTACTAAATGGTGACCAATTCTATAAACAAACATTTTTTTGCATCTTCATTATTATTACGTGTAGGAGAGTATTTTGGCGCTAAATTATGGAAACTTTAATGACTACCTGAAATTGAGAGGAGAATGTTATGATATTGAAATAGTCATCAGCCCGTAAGTCGTCAAAAATTTTTTTCATTGCAATTTGGAGTTGCTGTAATCTGAGGCCCATCATTGATGCACTAATATCTAAGACAAATATAACATGTTTTGGAAGAACAGGCAAATCTTGAGTGTTGAACGTGTGGACGAAGTATCCGCTACGTAGCTATAAACACACAAAGGGAAAAGATGATTTTTTTTCCATAGCCCTTTGAAGTGCTTGTTTACAGCTTCATAACTTACAAGTATTTGTCCAGGTTTCGATTTACGGTCTAATTCATAATGAATAGAGAATTGTCCTAGGGCTCCTTCGGAAACTAATTTTTCATAATAGGTTCTATTTTTTCGGGGATGCCAGTATACATGGCCAGTTGATCCATTGATGCTCTTATCAACGAGTTCTGAAAAGCAAATTTAGAAAATACTATAAGCATCTTTCTATTGAATTGGTAACGCCACTGCAGACGATAGTATTGTAAATTAGTTGTGCGGTGAGCTGACCATTTAATACAATTACTTTTCCAGTGTTTAGATTAGGAATGTCAATGTACTTAATCGGGTAGAACTCTTTCATGTTTATTTCTAGTCTGAACTCTTCAACATTTTTCATCTAAAGGAATTTAAACATTGTCAACTGCATCGACACATCTTAACTTTCCATCATATTATAATAGTGTACACACGATTCTTACACTGCACTATATGCTTTAAATAAACATTTGAAACGTACTTGCTGGGGATACATGTAAATCCTGTAGGCATAGTGTCTATTCTCTCGAACGATTTGCTCCTCATAAATAGTCGTAAAGGTAATCATTCCATCTGCCTCAATATTCACGCTGACATTAAAGGTCTTTGAATCACTGAAACAATAATTAAACCCAATTGCTTACGTAAGGTTGTAACAAAGAATGGAAATATACAATTATTATATCGACGATACCCAAATCATAAGCCGTTTTTAACAACATACCTGTCCGATTCTAAGAACACAGCAGTGGCAGCAGTATTTCGATATTTTTTTGCAGTTTCATATATATCGGATGCTTCTTCTCTTTCTACTACACGAGCTGAATAAGTTTCATTCCCCGTTTCTCTATGTAATTATTATTAAACGATTATTGCTCTCTTTTAATGTACACCTTCAATCTTGCTATTATTGTGCAAACTATTTTCTCTTTCGTTTTATACGCCAAAACTTTGGCCAACTAAGGCTGTTAGATATCAACAAATTACTCAAATAATTTTAGGAAACTATTTACAGTGTAAAATTAGAAATGAAAGCATTTTTAGGGATCCTCATGAAGAAATTGACTTCTTGGGCAACGGATGGATTTGTATTGAGTACCCTTCCAACGATTTGGGTGCGGCAATAACGATAGCGAATTGTGGAAGTAACTTCCATTTTCTTTATTTTAACTGGCATCTCCTATAAGCGCGGAGCACAAAGCACAACATCACAGATCACAATTTTGAATAACTAGATGTAGTATAGTAAATGAATGAACTAGGGCAGTTTTTATTGAAACTTGATTTATTCTTTTACCTGAGCAGCGGCTCCCATTTGATTAGCTGATTGAAGTCCATGTATTGCAGGGGTAATAGCCAGAATCATAAAAATGGCATGGATAATCCACTGTTCGTAACAATTCCTTTGGATCACAAAATTAAAGATCATTTTGGTCGAAGATGCTTATTTTGATCTTAGAAGTTCTTTAGTGTAAAATTATTACAATATGCAGAGGAAGCTGTGGAGTATATTTTGCTTTGCTTCAACCTCACAATGAGAAATGAAAATTTCTTTCATTCGAGGTCGTCATCATATTATATGTCGCATTTGATGCACATAATAATATAGATAGGAGGATCGGCTCTGTTTCCTTTCATTGCAAAGAACAAGTGGGTTTAATCTGCCATCTTCGACTTTGACATTTACCAAGATTGATGTTATTATTTTGCTCTACCAAAAGTTGCATGTATATTCTATTCAAAGAAACTTCCTAAAGGATGATACGAAGCTCTTTCATAGTGTGGTCAATATTTAACGAACACATGAACTGGCGCAATTCTAAATTCTAAATGAGGTATAATGTGTATGTGTTTCACAGTTCTTTTTAGATAACGATTTGGTAATTATTTTTTCGTCTATTACAAAGATATACAGGGTATTTTTAAATGCACATTGGGATTTTTGTGTACTTCTACATACTATATAGTGCAAAGTAAATTGGAATGGACTGAAAGTTAAAAATAAAGGTCCAGAAATAGCTAATAATATGCTTATTTCTAACTAAATAATAAGTAATATAAAATACTGCACTCGCATCTTCTTACTCTACATTGAATTGTTAATGTCAACTATGATAGTGATCTCCTATGATTGTGCTGAGTGTCCTTTTTTATCTTGCAGCCATAATGCTAAAGTGCTATATTTACTTTTTAAGTAGTTGTCAGAGTCAAATGGTTACGAAGTACGAGCAAAACGGCTTTAATCATCTCAAAAATAAAGTTCTCATCGCATTGTCCTTCTATAGTCGGAATTGGAAAATTGCATGGAACAGCCCAAAATCAAGGAGGAGACAGTAAGCATTGTCATAAATACGTTAAAAATCTGATTGTGCTTTACAAAATACCTTGTACTGTATCGTAGTAGCTGCTTATTAGTGTTTGTACACAGCTAACTAGCAAAGATACTTAAGAGTGATTTATTCATCATGAATGAAATATTCTACAGCTTCAGTTGACCAAAGGTCACCGAATTGAAGATGACATATTTTTATCGAGACAGATTGATGTGGTCAGTTTTTAAATATCTATATTCATATGTTTTATATTTTTACAGTACCGATAATATTTATTAGGCGTGTGTAAACAGTGTAAAGGTACGGTTGAATATAATACAGATACAGATAATTATGTACCAGTGCCACTACCATGTACTTACTGCGGCATCATAGGGTGGATATTTTTTAAGGAAAGTAATGTACCTATGCATTTAGAGCTAAGCCACGTTGTTTGGAAGGAGTGTAGGAATAGTTTCACTGGAAGAGATGTCCTGCTATGATTAGTGTGCGGAAGCTTTCACTATCGTCCTTTCCGAAGATGACAAAGAAGAATGATGAGTTTCAGTTCAAACGAAACACTGAGTATCAGCAGTAGGTTGCATGGTAGTTGACCATTTTTAAACTTTCGACACAATGACCGTTCATTTGTATGCCTAAACATTATCCTTCTTCACGTATATCTACAACACAGTTTCGCTCCTACTATCTTTACGTAAAATTGCAATTATGCTTAAGTTTACATTTGCATGCGACCCAATAGCCTATGGACACAATGAGCAGTAGCAAACATTTTCGTAAACATACATAACTGTGTTACTGAAGTCTTTTTAATATTTACTTGTCTGTTGGGCATTCAAGAAACAGTGAGGGAATTAGGTAGTGTATATCCGCGTAGGCATAAGCATATCTTAATATTCTTAATGCTACTAATTGTAATAAGTTTTGTAAAAGGAATGACAGTTAAACAACACGGTTTGTAAGAACAACTTTGAAATGTGGAGATCCAGCTTTTATTTTATAAGCCACAGATGTACATAGAAATAAAACCTTCCTTCAAATCGGCTAAAAATGATGATGATGCTAAGAGTACGTATTTAAATATTCTGTTTATTGTGCTATGGTGTACCCCTAATAGCTCCTTAAAATGTCTAGATAAATTAATAATAATAAAGTCATTAACAACACAATTCACATAGGATTAACAACCAGGTAGTAGACTGTTCGTTTCTTCACTTCGTTGTTTGTCATCATTTAAGTAGTAATAGCAGAACTAGAACTACTTGACATCCGTCAGCGAACTGTGCAGCAAGTCCCGACGAAAAATTCGTTCCCAGATCTGAAAACAAAGACGCAACTCATTTAACCTCAACTCCAACGTTGGTGCCCACCAGCCACTAACCACCATTGCATTACATACTAAAAATCTCAATTTTGACGCAGCACTTACACAGATGTGATAGGGCAGAAGTAAGAGTCTTTGAAAAGTTCAACATTGGCAATGTAATCAGGCTGGACACAATCTTTAAGATGTCTGCATTGACCCTGAGCGGACGTTGACTTGATTGTGCATTCATTTCCGTCATTAGTGCTGGGTTCCTGTGATTAATTGTTCTCAAATGTATTTTTAAAAAATCAACCCACCAAACAACACACTCAAATGAAGAAATCAAATGAACTAACAGTTTGGTTATCTTGGCGAATGGTGTACTCGGTGGAGTTAATGGCCAACGAGGAATTCTCTGTCGTGAACCACGCCACATCAGTAAGAGTAAGGGGTCTGCTGGTGGTTTCTGTGGTTGGTAACACCGTTGTCCTTTGGGGTGCATAGGTGGTTGACGGATAGCCTATTCCCGCAATGGCTGCTGGCAGTTGTGGGGGTGGCAGGAAATATCCCCCGAATCCCTGTGCAGGGACCGTGGCCAAGTTGAAGCTTCCTGGGTAGCCTATAGCGTCAAAGGAAATAATAGCAGGTGGTTATGGCAAAACAAAAGCATTGATAATCAAATGACATTGAATCCGTGCATTTCTGTGAGCACCGCTATGTGATTGTGGAGAGTGCGCACTGCCAGTCTCTATCCTTCCTTTTTTCTCCGATTTTGTTTTTCTGCCTCTTCGTCCTGCCGCAGTGATATTGCCACTTGTTCCAACTTGCCCAAACACTGTGCGTGGGTTGCTTGACAATCTTGACGATCTTGGCAATGATGCTGATGATCTTCCTGATGTTGAATACATTCATTGAGAAACATCACATACTTTTGGCTAAATTCTGCACATTCGTTAATGCGAGGAAAGAATGGCCAATTGGAAGGGTGCATAAATTCTTTGAGTGAAACTCTTACAAAAAAGCTAGGTATCAATATCAAAATACATTCCATGCAACTAACTGGGCAAAAACAAACAGCACAGTCAAAAATGACACATTAATTAAAAAACAGCACACAGTTACATCAGACACATTAATTGAAAAACAGAACACAGTCAAAAATTCTAGTTGCTTTTCATGTTTTTGTTAACATTGGGGTATATTGAGACACTCTAACTAGTAACAATAAAAGAACTAATACTGGCCACCTTTTTACATCCATATAGTCTAGGTATTTATTCACAACAGTTGGGTAGTTGTTTGTGTTTACGATCTTCATGATCCATACTCGTCGTCAGGAGTCAGGACTCAAGATTGTCAAGATTTTTATTCCCAGAAATCAGTCAATTCATTTTCATTTGGTGTACAGACATTACATTGTCATTAGGTTTACATCATCATTGCACCGCATTTAAACGTCTCATTCAGGACTCAGCATGCTGAAAAGCAACTGTTAACTTCCTCACAGATGACAGTGCACGTCAAGTCAATCTCGAGTTAGAATTGACCAATACATAGGACACTCATTAGTTACTACAATGCAATGTAGAAATAATTAAGAGCATGCTACTGATACGGTAAATGAATTTCGCCTTCGTTCATTTTCCGGGGTGCTCATGCGCCCGATGTAGCGTAGTCAGAAATGCACGGATGCAAAGCAGGATTGATTCATGTGCTGATAAAAAGGCTATGATTAAGAATTACCTGAGCTGCTGTGCGGCGCGATGGGGAGAGCGTAGGCGGGGGCATGCTGATGGAAATTGTTTTGAGACAGGGATAGAGGCAAGGCTGCGAAGTGATGATTTCCACTCCCGATGCGATTCGCTGTCACAGTGGCCACTGAAAATTTTATTTTTGAATAAGGATTTGTTTTCCGTCTATTAGCATACTTCTTCTGTCCTTTAGATATTGTGTGCCTATGAAATGGCTGGGCTGTAAAATCCCAATAATACAATAACGCATTCTAAGTACAAACGCAGCTACGTCTACCTCCGTAAAGATCGTGTACATACAGTCTTAAATAAATGCAGATCTTTGCATTGCATAATGGAAAAGAGATTACTGGCTTACTGCTGGTTTATAATAAATAAATGATAATAGATTAAGGATATTGTGCTTGCGACAGAAATCAGCTAAATATTTTAGACATCATGCATTGCATTATTGGTTTACATGTAGGATTACATTATATTAATAATATGCCCGTAATATTTTATATTACCGCTATTGTTATATAATTACTTTGTTATTTTGTTACACCTTACATTTGGTATTCTGAGTCTATTGGCTACCACAATTATGAGGCAGAAACTTTTCAGTAAAAGTTTTTCTCTCTATAATTTACCTAACGTACACCGGTATACCTACGTAAGTGGGGCCAGCGAAGGGATGAATGTGACAGCATACTAGTTCACTCTCAACTTGCTAAACATAATATTATGTGCCTAAATTCAATCATTATTTCTCCTAATGTTCTCGTTCACTACACACGAGACACGGGGCCACAATGCCTACGAGTATAACAATATAATAATTATGACTACTTAGTTTAGTTCTGATTACTCTTCAACACAAAAAAGAAGCTTAGAAGCCAACTTTGCA